>JAQQSU010017146.1:0-10772 GCA_028627135.1 Pseudochirops cupreus | reverse complement strand
ATAGAGACAGATAGAAGTTATGCCCATCTGTCTTACCTGTCTCCTATAAATATATACATACACATATTTATATATATTTATATATATACACACATATGTGTATTTACATATTTGTATATATATGTATACACACATATACATATATACACATATATACTTATAGTTATATAAATAAATTTACACAGTGGCTGGTATAAAATAGGTGGTTAATAGGTGGTTAATAAATGCTTATTTCACTTATTCATACTATGTATATTCAAGGATATCATTTTATATTGGAAATATATATTTATATACATATATAGACATGAGAGGTATGTACATATTTATGCATGTATATATACACATATGCATACATATACACACCATGAGAAAAAAAAACAAAGCATTTATTAAAAACTTGATATGTTCTAGCTACTATATTAAGCAATTCACAAATATTTTCTCATTTGATTCATAATAACTGTGTGAAGTGAGTGTTATTATTATCCCTAATTTACAGTCAAGGAAAATGAGTCACAGAGTTTAAGTGACTTCCCAGTGTCACACACTACTAAGTTTTGAAGGATGGATTTGAACTCGGGTCTTCCTGGCTCCTGGCAAACTAGGTGGGACAGTGAATAGAGTAGCAGACATGGAATCAGGAAGAGTAATCCTCATGAATTCAAATCTGGCCTCAGACACTTAGTAGCTGTGTGACTCTGGGCAAATCACCTAACCCTACTTATCTCAGTTATTTGTCTGTAAAATGATCTGGAGAAGAAAATGGTAAACAGGTTCAGTATCTTTGCCAACAAACTTCCAAATGGGCTGATGAAAAGTCGGACACAACTGAAATGACTCAACAGCTTCCTGACTCCCAGCTCAGCCCTAATATTGACTGAGCTACTTAGTTGCTTCTAGCAACACAAATGCATACTTTTTTTAGTGGAAAGAATCACCACTGAATTTATGTCACACAACCTGAGTTCCAGTTTCAACAGTATTGTTTGTTACTCATGGGACCTTGTGAAGTGTTCTAACCTCTTTGGTCAGTCAGTCAACAGGCATTTATTAATACCAACTATGAACTAGGCACTGTGCTAAGATACTGAGGATGACAAAGAAAGGGAAAAATAATTACTGGTCCTCAAGGAATTTTCAGTCTAATGGGTAAGACAACATGCAAACAACTATGTACAAACTAAATATTTACAGCAGCAGTCCTCAATCTGTGAGTTGCGACCACTTTGGGGGTCGAACGACCCTTTCACAGGGGTCGCCTAAGACCGTTGGAAAACACATATTTCCAATGGTCTTAGGAACCGAGCCACCCCTCCTCTATGTGTCTCCAAGAGGCTCCGCCCACATGCAGGTATACCCACATATAAATATTAAAGGGTCATGGCATTAGGAAGGTTGAGAACCACTGGTTTACAGGATAAATTAGAAATAACCATCATAAAGAGGATATGAACGTTAAGGAGATCAGGAAAATCTTCTGGTAGAAAGTGGGATTTTGCTTGTGACTTGAAGCATACAAGGGTGGCCAAGAGGAAGAAGTGAAGGGAGTGAAAATTCCGGGGATAGAGGATAGCCAGTGAAAATATTTGCAGTCAAGAGATAAGAGTGTTTTGTGAAAGGATAATAAAGAAGGCCAGTGTTGCTGGATTCCAGAGCATGTGAGAGTAAGATGTCAGAAGACTGGAATGGTAGGAAGGAGCAAAGTCATGAGAATCTTATATTTGATCCCCAAGAGGATATGGAGATAGGGAGCCACTGGATTCTATTGCATATGAGAGTGATATAGTCAGACCTACATATAGGTAGATCATTTTGGCCACTGAGTAAAAGATGGACTGGGGTGGGGAGAGACGTATAGCAAAGACCAAGAAACAGACCACTGTCATATTCCAGGAATGAGGGTCTACATCAAGGTGGTGGTAGAGTCAAAAGAGAAAAAAAGTGCAGTTGCTAGAGATAGTCCAAAGATAGAAAACATACTCTCCCTAAGTTCCTTCATTTGTAAAATGAGTGTATTGAATTGTATGATTTCAAAGGTTTCTTTCAAACAACTGATGTCCATTAATAATCATTAAAGAAGGTGATTGAGTTGTAGTGACACTGATGTTCTCATTCCTATGGTGAATTCACTTGAGACTTCTAAGCAGATCAAAGGGATATGATTAAAAGCAACAAGCAGTATCTTTTTTCAAATAAGATAATAAATGAAAGCACAATTTCTGATGTTTGATAAATTCTTTGTTGATATACCAACAACTTCTAAAGAAAATTTCTCATTTGCTAAATAAAGAATACTAGCCTGAGAACAGAAGTATATCCATTAGTATGCTCTTTCATCTTCATTGGGTGTCAAAGCACACTTTGCCAGACTTAATAAGCTAACAGCCCTTAATGAAGACAGAAATTAACAATTAAAAGAGTAATCCATTTTAGAAAGAACAGAGAGTTCACCAGAGGTGCTACGAATGTAATATTCATCAGTGGATGCTAACCAATGGCTCAACATTCAAAACCACTACGTATACATGGCCTACTGTACATTGATATTAGATGTACTGCAATGCATTTTAAAATATGGAATTGAAAGATTTCACTAACCCTTTGTGGAACTTAATATTAGTAGGACTTAATCTGACTTTCAATATCTCCTATAAAAATTCAAACTTCTTAGTCAGTAAAGCATTTCTTAAGTTCCTACTATGCTCCAAGAACTTTGTTAAGATCCTGGGATACACAGAAGTTCAAAAATGATCCCTGTATTCAAGGGGATTTCAGTCTAATGGAGTAGACAGTATGCAAACAACTGTGTACAAATGTAACTACAGGATAAAATTGGGGATAGTCTCAGAAGGAAGACACTAAGATTGAGGACTGGGAAAGGCTTCTTGAGAAAGATGGAATGTTACCTGAGACCAGGAAGTCAGGGAGACCATGACATGTAGATTAGGAAGGAAAGAGTTCCAGACATGTGAAGCAACTAAAGTAAACACTCAGAAGATGGAGTACCTTGTATAAGGAATAGCAAGGAGGTCAGTGTCATTGAATCATAGAGCACACAGAGAGGAGTAAAGCATAAGAAGATTGGAAAGTTCTGAAGGACCAAGTTGTGAAAGGCTTTAAAAGCCAGAGAATTTTGTTTCCTTTGGATTCTCTGGCAGGGGTGAGGGGGGTGGAGGGGGAGAGTGGGAGTGCGTGTGAGGGGAGCCAAATGGTTTAAAATCTTTTGCTTTAAAAGAAGTAACTGCCCTTTTTTGTTTTGGAGTGGTTCAGAGCTCTGTCCTCACTGCAACTTATCTATAATAATACAAAAAGAACCACTGGAAAAATTTTCCCTGCCCTTTATCCTGGAATTAATATTTTATTATTTTTCCTTAGAAGAAATCATCTGTCTAGGACCTCGGCATTTATCCCTTTTTTTTATTATCAAGGCTATAGGTTGTCCCATCTCCTTCCTCTTGAACATAAATTCATTTTTTAAGAATGGAATCTTTATAGAGGCACTTTCCCAAGCCCACATTCATGTTTTTGGAAATACTCATACATTTACATAGCATATGAGCTGCAATGTGCCATAGTGGACAGAACAGTAAAAAGAGAGGCAGCAGACATGGGCTTGAATTTCAGCTTCATTACTTCATGGGAGTGTGACCTTGGGAAAATTCCTTGACCTTTCTGAACCTTGGTTTCTATATCTGGATAAATCTAATACATACACTACCTACTTCATAGAGTTGTGAGGATAAAATGAGAAAACGAAAGCAAAATGCTATATAAATGTGAGTTAATAAAATGATTTAGTCCAGGGGTTATTAATATGGAACTAGGGACCCCTTGGGGTTCATAGATAGACGTCAGGGGTCTATGGACTTAGACGGGAAAATACATTTATTTTTTTTTCTAATCTTTGGTTTCCTTTGCAATCCTATGCATTTTTTTTTCTGTGTGCATATGAACATTATTCTGAAAAACTGTCCATAGGCCTTCCCCAGAATACCAAGGGGTCTATGACCCCCACTTGCACCCCCCAAAGTTAAGAGCCTGTTAAGAAATTTCTCAGCTTGTGTTTCTGGGATGTCCTTGGAGAATCTCTCACATCAGCTGGATCCATTTATGGGGATTGGGTCAAATAAATCTAGTAGCCAAGCTGAAAAAGAAAAGAAAAGTCAGCATGAAGCATGTTCAGTGGTAGCAACTTTATCTCCCCAAGGTACGGATTTGATTTTTCGTAAGTTCTTCTGCCAGCATAGAGTAACCAGCAAATGGGCAGCATTCTAAAACAATTTAGGCTAGAAAAGTAATACCTTTCACCAAAGGGAGAAGGGTAGAGAAAGGGAGAATTAATCAAAGGAAAATTAAGGGTTTCTGGGGCAATATTTACCATGTATCTGACAAGATTTGCTATCAGAACGAGGAAACATTTCTTGTTGAAGGGCAGGAAAGAAGACGAGGTGATCAAATAATTTTACAATTGTTAAAGAAGTCCATTTAGTTCAAGAAAGCAGGATTTAAGTTAAGCATTTAGACAAAGTTTCAAGAGTCTTACCCAAAGATAACAAAGAGGTGTTTTTTTTTTTCCACAGCAATTGACAAAACTATCTTTACCTTGTCTTTACATAGCTTCATATACTGCATTTCTCCTTGAAACCCATGACCTTAGTCCAAGGTCCTCCCATTAGTTTGAGGCCTGAGTCTTGTGTCTTCAGAGAAGTTGGCTGGTAGCATTTGCTCAATAAATTTAAGGTACTTGTTATTGGATTAGTCTTTAGAATTTCAAAGTAATAGATCACATAGTCTAAACTGGTGATTTAAAGAAATTCATATGTTACATGTTGAGAAGGGCCCATTCAAATGAGTAAAATGCAAATGGAAGGTTAGGTAAAAGCTTGAAGGAAACAAGCAGTTAACATCCTGTTGCAAGGAGAGGGAAAGTCACTTTTCAATCAGCCTCTCTTTTTCAAGATGATCGTTTGCATGCTTTCAAATTTAAAGGTCAGACCTGTTTTTTTTCTTTGCAGCTGCATGGAAATTGCTCATCTTGCAGCTCCTGTATGAAGTCTGATTACCTAAGTGGACTAAAAAGCCTCAAAATAACCCAAAAAGAAAGGCCCTAGTGGGGAGTGAACTTCTCTCAAAAAGGAAGGAAGGCAGGCAGGAGGTACCTTTGGATGGTTTCTCCCAATCCTTCAGGGCAAGAAATGAATTTCTAGAAATGATTGTGCCACAGAGACCTGAGGAAAGAAGTGCCAGAGCCTCCCTGTAATATTAAGCTTTAAGTGACAAGAGTCAAATAAACTCCTAAATAACTTAGATGGAACCTGACCAAAGAGTTTGTGGATGCCTCAAAGTATGTGTTGGTTCTCCTTCTTTGACTCCTGCTTTACTTTTCTTCATCCCTTTCCAAGGCATCTAGTGCTACTCTGGTCTCACTTATTAAGCAGGAAATGAATTCTATATACCAATTTATAGGAAAGTGGCAAACATTAACATCTATTATGCCCACCCATTGTCAATAGGCAAGCACAACCTCATGAGACATGTGAAAACCAGGTTTATTTCCAGAGAAAAGAACATGCATGTGAAACCCAAAGGCTTCCTAGTCTTTACAGAAGTTTACAATAGTAGGACAAAGGGAGGACAGGATAACAGGTAGGGGGATGACATGGGAGGGAGAATGGTACAGCAAAGGTGGGGAAAAAAAGATAAATCCACTCCCCAAGGGAAGCAAGGTGATGGCAAAATCCTCGTTCTTTCCCCTTGGGAACTGCTAGGCTATGAAGATAGGTGGGTCTGCTTATCTGCAAAAGACCCCAGCTGCACAAGCATTATCCCAGTCTGGTACAGGCTGCCATCTCTCTTGACTCCTAAGGACACACAGGGTGCAACAACAAATTATGTCAGCTCATGGGGAGCTTCATCCTTGACAGATTCAGGACCTCCTGCATGCTGTGCATTCAGTGCTTCTGGAAAATATAGCAACTCATAAAGATAAGTTCAAGGGACCTTTTAACATCCCTCCCAGTGGCAAAGGTTATTTCTGGGTATACCAATAACCATAGAGCACATATTGAGTAAAATAGCACTATGGATACTACCCAGGATAGCCCCAAGTACAGAGTGGGATCAGAACTATTATACAAGCACAACGTAATCCATAGTAAGAATGACCAAAATTAGGGATTAATTCAAAGGGGGAAATCAAACAACCTCAAGATATTCAAGAGAAGGTAGTATATAGATACAGAAAACAAAAGCCAAAGGGGTACAATAATGGAAAGCAATAACAACAGATATTGTGCCCCTGAAGCTCAGCACTCCTGCTCAGTATCTATTCAAACAACACAATTCCTCCTGCCTGGATCTCAGGCATCTCACGCAGTCATCATTTTCCTGGCAAATCTTTCCTTGGGGTAGTCTGGAAAAATCCATATCCTCAAAAGTATCCTTCCTTTGGATTTTTCCATTCTGTCTCAAGGTTACTTGCAGAGATTCCTCATTTGTTCTTGCTAGAACCCCTGACAAAACAGATCTCAATACAAGTTGGCATAGACTCATATTTTACGTCTCCAATAACCAGTTCATGTTGTGAAAACCGACTCAGATCTCACAGTTCCAATCTAATCAATAGCAGAGCTAAAAGGAAGAACACCAAAGTAGGAACCCAGAGTTTACCTGAACTGGGAATTTAGGTTACAAATACCCTATTCTATTTCTAGCTTACTCTACACTCTGTACCTAACATAAACACTGGTCACAACTAACAATCTACTAATAGACTGTTATATATAAGATATCCAAATAACCAAACACTTCAAACACTTCAGAAGACAGAACTCACATATGTGTATATATACTTATGTGTGTAAACATATATGTGTGTCCACACATGTGTATACATGGATATATATATTTCATATTCAAGTTCATGTGATTATGTTGGTTCCTTGAAATTTTTATTCCAATATTTTTAACTTCATAATATTTACCAATTTAATCATTTTAGAACATCAAATTTAAACACCATTCAATTTAAATTAATTCTGATTCAATTCGATTGTTCAATATTCCCCCTTTAGGAGGAGAAAAGAAAGATGAGGATTTCAACCCTCACATATAAATATAGGACGCAGAAGACATTATACAAGAAGATGACCCATGATACACAAATGAAGTCACATAAAATTCACCAAGTTAATGCCAATCATAGAGAAGATTTGGGGTGCACTCAAATAATCAAGTTCAAAACAGTGCATATCAAATAAGTTGTTCATAAGAAAACATGTTTGTGCCGCAGGACACATAGTAAAAATAGATGTTATTTCCATATTAGTAATACACCTGAATAAAAATGACTTTTCCATTTAACACAAAATATTCCCTCTAAGAAAAATGATTGCATTAAAATTCTCTTTTCCAAACCAAAGCAAAGATGTTTCTGATTTAGTTTCAAGAATTAATAGAATAACAGTTAGGTCCCACAAACACTTGTGTTAATACCCAATTATTCTTACATCATTTTGAAACATTTAAGGACCTCATTTCAAATAAACATATATATCTAGTAACAGACAGGTGACTAGGCCAAATACTCACTTACTAAGTTGTTTAGGATATAAAAGTGCTATAATTCTAGGCTGAATAACTCAGATCTTACTTGCATTTTATTATAATAGCTCAGATGTATCCCAGCCTTAGTTCATGGTATAATGATATAACACTGGGTTTGCATCTTTGTTTCACAAACTTTATTATTTTTGCCTTATTATTCCCATATTACTCCAAAAGTATAAGTTATTTCAGGAATTTCATCTTACATATAACTATGTAAACTGTAGCAGGTAGGTGACAAGCCTGAGTATTCATTTACTTAGTTGTTTCAGATATGGAATGACTATATATTTAGACTGAAAACAATTAAGATCTCACATACTTGCATTGTGCCCATGTTTTATATTGACAACTTGCTCAGATTCTAGAAATTTGCCATAAAAGGGAAAGATTGATATATGATTATAACAGCATCAAACTGGTCCTTGATGACTCAACACATATACAACAGGATAAAACATCCTTAGCTCTGTTTGACTTCAGTTGAGTCACTGTTGACAGCTGATTGATTATACCTCATAGCCAGGTGGGAAACATCCCTGTTCAAAAGGAATGTTCACAATGGTGAACTGAGCCAGAAGGATTCTCCCTTAGGCTAGGTCAAGGTTATCCTCTAGCCTTTCTTCCAGATATAGACATCCACCTATAACAGTTCAGGATCACACTCCCTCTGAATAATTTGTGTCATTCCTCTTGAAAGGTGGATTACTGACTTAAGGATTCAGCAGACAATGATAACTGAATTCAAACCTCAAAATAAAATCAGTTGCAGTTCCAACAGCTTTTACCTTAAATGAGAAGTTTCACAAATCACATTTTAGGATTGACTATGTTTTTTGTTTTTTTTTTGCTCATGAAGTTGCAAATGAGCAATAAAAGTTTACCAGTACTCAAACATATCTAAGAGATTTCAATTAACATTCTGTACTTGTTTTTCTTTTCTTCTTCAGTTTAAATTTGTCCTGGTTTTTAAAAAAAAATCATTAGAAATAATTTCTGTATTATACATAAACTTGCAAACCCTCAGCAAGCCAAATTCATTGTTTATTAACTCCACAATTCAAAGCAGCTCATTTTCCAGGGCTGATGACCTTGCCCACATTGATGTTTTTCATGAACCTTGCAAGTTTGCAAAATAAGGGGAATCAACCTGAATGAAAAGGCTAAGTCTGCCATCTCTACCTGCTCATCCCATTTACCCTTAGAGCTTCTGTGGACTGTGCTCTTTTATACACACACACCCTGCTTCATGCAAGGTGGCATAGACGGACCCTGATGTACACCCTCCTCCCCAATTCAGACTGCTTTGAACAAGCAGAACCAATCCAGACAAGGCTTTTACCTCATCCACTTCTTTCCACATGCAGTAATCAATGACCAATTTCAGGTTCCAACATTATGACAATAACCGTGAATAAATTAGTTAATATTCTTACACTTTCATAAGTGGTAACCAAATAGCTGTAGATATAACTTCCTCTTAACTACAGGCAAAGGTGGAAATATCCAGTTCCCAAGATAGTAGTTACAAAACACTATAAAACAGGGTTAGCAGGGCTGATAAAATAACATCACTGGTTTTAAACATTTTTTCTACAATCTTTTAGCTTCTTTCAGTTTATTCTCTAATAACATCTAACTTAGAAAAAGTTGTCCAACATAACTGATACAAAAGTTTACCAATTTGTACAATATAAAAAATTTAGGAACATAACAAACCACAAACCGTATTATGTATTTGAAACTTTAAACAAACCTATTACTGATCAGGGGTCTACTATCCAGTTGAATGCATTTCCAAATTAACTTACTGCGAAAATCTCATCACTTGGCATTGCATAATGACCACATCTAAAACCCCAAATAAAGGTATCAAGTAGGAAGCAATTGTATCTAATTAAGGAACTAATAATAACAGTTAACATTAATAGTGTTTGCCATATGCCAGACTTTATGTTAGGCACTTTAGAGTCATGTGAAGTAAACTGAGGTAAATAGATGCGAGGCAATTTGCTTACGGTCACCCAGTTACCAAATTTCAGATTCATGCATTTTCCCAATTTGTCATAATGCCAAACTGTATAATAAATTCTGACTTAATTTAAACATCCAATTAGAAGAGATACATTTTCCTTAAAAATATGACCAGAATGAATTCAATTATACCTGGATCTATATTCCAGATGGTATTACACAAATTCTTAGGTTATGATTTTAACACTATGGTATTTTATTTTATACAAATGTTATTTATTCCAAACATTTCATATTATGAGGTCCACTATTTCCAACCAAACCACTGCCAAAGATTGTAAAAGTGGCAATCTGATGATAGGATTTAATCTATCCCAATTATCACACAAGAGCATGTTTCAATTTAGTTCAAATCTAGGTTACACAATCTCAGAAGGAACCCATAGTTTATCAATTTACTCATAGCTCTCTGCAATTTCTTTCTATATACTTCCAAATTAAGCAGCAATTTTTATTACTATAGTTCCCACTAAAATAAATGTGATATCTCACACAACCTTCCCTCTTCAACAAAGTTAAGGATTTCTCAACCCTTTCTGTCAACATATTTAAAGGATATTTCATAAAAAAGAGTCACACCTTTATTACCTTCAGATTCTTCCTTTATGCCATCATTACTTTGTTCACCCCTTAAAAATTTTAGTGTATGGTGGTATCGAACAAAACTAATGACCTAGTAAAGAATTTGGTTCTTAAGGTACAAAAGTTGGCTATCAATATGCCCATAACATTTAAGTACAAATCTGACTATGCCACTTCTCTGCTCAACAACCTTCAGTGTCTCCTTGATGCCTTTAGCATCAAATACAAACTCTGTTTGGCATTTAGATTCCCTCATGACCTGGCCTCAATCTTCCTTTTGAAGTTTATTACCCTGTGGTCTAGCCAGACTGGCATTCTCACTGTTCCTCTGTATCAGCAAACACCCTAGCATACCCAGGGTGGGTGCTGGCACAGGTTCTTAGATCTGCTTTTCTAAGGGAAAGCAACTCAAAATGGGTTAACAGTCTCACTTTAATCAATGAAACATATATCATTTACCTAGTTCAGGGGAAAAAATTCAACACCCTGAACTTCAGAGAATGCAAACAGAATATATACACAAGTTATAAGCACAAGTTACAAGCAGA
>JAQQSU010017145.1:0-10772 GCA_028627135.1 Pseudochirops cupreus | reverse complement strand
TATCTAAATACAAATTCTTATTATTAATGAAAATAAGTTGACCAAAAGGAGAGGCCGGGACTGGGATGTGATCTATAACACTACAGATTCAGTTCTGAGATTGTGAGTTCATTAAAATAGAAGTCCTGCCTGTGTAGAAATCTCACATATATATGTGCGAGTGTGTGTGTGTGCGTGCATGTGTGTATATGTACATATTCAAGTATGCAATCACTTAAAATCTTTTCCTCCATTCAGCTATTTCTCACGGATCCCAACAATTTGCCAACCTGACCGTGAAAGTTTTGATTCACCCCTCCTTTTGTCAAAACATATTTCTGTTATTTTACCTTCTCATAATTCCACCTTTGTCCTGGTGCTGGTCCCCAGGTCCTAGAGACCCAAACTCAGGGAATTCAGGTGAGTGGAGACATTACTGTGGCCCAATAATTTAAGCAAAGGATTAGTATTCTGATTAGTATGCACAGGATGAATGGGGACTGCCATAGGGATTCCTAGACTGCCACTCTCCTTACATGAGCATTTTTCTTCCCCATCAACCACAGCAAGAGACCTAGGAAAGTTGCCTCA
Organism: Pseudochirops cupreus; assembly: GCA_028627135.1. Classification (NCBI taxonomy): domain Eukaryota; kingdom Metazoa; phylum Chordata; class Mammalia; order Diprotodontia; family Pseudocheiridae; genus Pseudochirops; species Pseudochirops cupreus. The sequence continues at coordinate 10,202 of JAQQSU010017145.1, read as the reverse complement.
CACCATCTTAGCCCAAGATAAGTCCTGCTTATAGCATAATCATAGGCTACCAATTGCTTTTTTAGAGTTTATAACTATTTACTAGCTAGGCAGCTAGGTGGTATGGTGGACAGAACATTGGACTTGTAGCCAGGAAGACTTGAGTTCAAATACAGCCTCAAACACTTACTAGCTGTATGAACCTGGGCAAGTCACTTAATCTCTGCCTCAGATTCCTCAATTCCTGTGAAGATGAATGAATTAATATTTTAAAGCATTAAGCACGATTATGGACAATAAATGTTTGTTTCCTTTCTTCCTTGACCCTGTTCACCAGAATGCCTAAGGTCCAGATGCTTAGATACATCCCCTTCTTCAAAATATCTCTATCTATCCAAAGATAATACAATTCAATCATTATTTTCCAACACCTGAAAAACTTCTAGTAACAGTCAGTCAACAAGATTAACATAGTACATACTGTTTGACAAGGTCCTAGTTTTTACGAGGAAATAAAGAGAACAGACCCTACCTTTGAGGGACTTTCAAACTAATAACAAAACCAGAATAAACATAATATTATATCATGATTATAATTTACAAAGCATACAAATTAACCATACATATGACTGACCAGAGAGGACTAGATATACACATATGTACCAGTGGAATTGCTCAAGTCAAGTGACATTTAGTGTTAAGAAGAGTGGCCTTGGAGTCAGAAGAAAGTAGGATCAATCTCACCTCCAAATTTTACTAGTTTAATGACCTTGGGCAAGTCCTTTAAAGTCTCTGAGGATCAGTTTCCACATCTGTAAAATATGGTGATTATCTCTAATGTCCCTTCCAGTTTGAAATCAATTGGAACCTATGATTTAACCAAAACCTTTTCATTTCACAAATCTGTATTACCTATTTCACAGAGTTTTAAGAATTAAAATTGGTTTGTAAATTGTGTTGGTCTCCTAAGCATATAGGCTGAAGTGCCTTTCATAGGCAGACATCACTTTAGGATCTAGAAATGGTCACATTTCCCCAAATTCATGGAATTTACACGAGGGGCACCATTATATTTGGCCAATAATTTAAACACAGGAAACGGGATAGAAAATTTAAAGAGTTCAAATAATTCAAAAGAATGACCTCAAAATCAGGTTGATATTTGGCCTTTACTTCTTTTTTCTAAATCAGAAATTTTATTTGTACCATTCTAACCACCTTATCAAACCATAAATTTACTGGCAATAAGTCATTAAGTTTGCCCCTGATTTATTCAGAGAAACTTAATTCAGTTAGTGTAACCAGGGCATGCTAAGGGCAAGACACTCACTTCTTTAAAAAGAAATATAACATAGATGGTAAACAAGAAAAATAAACTGAAAAGTAGTATTGCCCAAACAACATTTTTTTTTCGCTTTTTTTGGAGGGGGGAAGGCAGGGCAATTGGGGTTAAGTGACTTACCCAAAGTCACACAGCTAGTAAACGTGTCAAGTGTCTGAGGTCGAATTTGAACTCAGCTCCTCCTGACTCCAGCGCCAGTGCTTTATTCACTGTGCCACCTAGCCGCCCTTCCAACCAACGTATTGTGATTGATGGAAATTCACACTACCCTAAATAAGGCATTTTATTTTTTAATGAGAGAAAGAATATTTCATGCCTGGACGATACTGAATCATGCCTGAAAGTAAGCGTCTGTTTAAAATGTTTCAGGAGAAGAGGAGATAACATTCCCCTCTCATTTCATTTTTATTTTATTATTATTAAAAAATTATTTTATTATTATTAAAAAAATAATTTTGTCATTTATTTCATGCTTTAAAAAGAAAAGGTGACCCACCTGAAAGTTAGAACCAGGGCAAGTCTTGCAATTATTTGTGAAAGTATACAATTTACTACTATCCTGAGTTTTAGGCTTGTTTTCCATTTCACTGGGAACCTGATTTGATACATTCTGCTCTCAAAAAGAACAGAGTAGGGATTGATAGTAGCAGTGGTGTTGGTGCTGGTGGGGGGGCGGTGTTTGTACACATAGGTAGTAGTGAGTCAGTTCTAGGATATGATTCTTATTGCTCTGCAATAACTTGAATAACTCTGTGTGATCCTGCTCAAATATTTGATTTCTCTCCAGTCTGGTTTCTTCATATGTAACAGGAGAAAAACTTTCAGTACCTGTTTCACAGCTGTGGAACTTGAAGGGTTCACCAGTAGAACAAAAGCTTCCTGAGAGCAGGGAGTCTCTGGTTTTTGTCTTTGTATGTTTCCTTCCCCCACCCCCACCCCCAGGCTAGTATGGCACCCAGCCCATAGTGGTTGCTTAATAGACTTTTATTGAATTGAAATAAATTAAATTAGCCTTTCTATTAGTGTCTTACCAGTGTGCTGCCATCTGTCCAACGGAAGTCATGCTCAAACATCTTATCATTGAGGCCTATCCACTGATAATCATGGCCCACACCTAAGGGACAGGAAACACCACAGATGTATTTTTTTAACTAACTTCCCCATATATGGAAGAAAATTTATCAAAAGAAAATTATTTTTGGAATGAATCACATTTCCTCTTCTCTGACTGGAACTATTTTGGGGGCTCATAAAAAGCACTCATGGGCTACCATCCAATAGTCCTTTTTTTTCTGGTTATCTTTTTTCCTCAGTCCCATATGCTTTAAACTGGCCGTCTAACTTAAAAACTCACTGCGGAACTCTCAAATGTCAGTCTGTGGCAATTATTTGAGAGAAATCATTTCAGCAGTTGACTGAAATTAAATAACTATTTTCTCTCAGTTACAATACATGTTTTCCAGTGATATTTTTAGTTAACATAAACAGGCTAAACAAAAGAGCAAAAACTTGAGGAACCCAAAGTGATATTCCAGATTCCATGCCAATCTGGTCTGAGGAAGTGACACATTTGTTCTCACTCCAAACCAGAAAATGGACACCTAGAGCAGATATTTTTCTGCCCATCAAAAACGCAACTATCAAACTTTCAGCAAAGACCTTGTAGTCATCTGGAAGAAGAATAAAATGGATTTTGTGTCATGATGCAAGATCTGTCTGCACAGCTTGTAAAATATAATTAGAGGATCTCAGGCTAAGAGCTAGAAGGGGCCATCGACTCCAGCTTCCTCATTTTACACATGAGAAAACTAAGGACCAGAGAGACCAATTAACTTGCCCAAAGTCTCACAAGTCAAAAATAGCAGAGCCTGGTTTCAAATCCAGGTTCTTTGACTCCATATCCAGGACTTTTCCCACTGTATCAAGTCATGAGGTTTTTTGAGCGACGTCAGATATCTCTGGGAAGTTAGGAAGACCATGGAATCATGTTGCAACTAAAAACTGCACCCACGATCCACCTAAAAACCATTCTTTTTCCCTGACTTTTAATGAGTTGACCTGATGTTCATTTCATTTTTATGACTTTAAATTTGAGGGACATGAAACATGTCTAGAACACCATTTCATGCCCTTCAAGCTCCAAGTATTTGTTTGATTCATGCAGAGAGCACGCTCCCTGGTTTAAAGGTGTTAATAATTAATTCAGGATGGTATAGAGTAGAGGTTCTTAAACTTCTTTCACAGTCTGGACCCCCTTTGACAGTCTGGAAAAGTCCAGGGGCCCCTTATCAGATATTTGGTTTTAAATAATATAAAATACATATTACAAAGGAAATCAGTGATGTAAGACTACAGCTACCCAAATTTTTTTTAAAGTCAAAAAACGTTAACAAAAATAAAGTTAAGAGCCCCTGGAATAGAGAATGAAAGCAAGATGTTTGCTTTCTTTCCCTTTCAGTTGGGTCTTAATTGGTGGCACAAATGAAATAATACACTTATACTAAATGGAAAAATTAAAGACATTAAAAGGAATGTCATCAATGGGCATTTAGCACCTTATTTTTTAATCCATGTTGAATCAAGGTGCTCCCTCTAAGGATCTAGCTGATACATACGGTTCACAAAGAGCTGTTCTTCATGGGACAGGATACTGGTCAGATGGGCACCCTGCAGCCGGCACTCTCTTTCGGCAGCATCCCAGGTCCGACGGTGGGCAAAATATTTGTAGCACTGACCTTGGAATTTGTGCCAGCCATAATCACATGTCTCTGTGTCTAGAGAAAAACAACAAAGCAGGGCTTTACAAATCTCATCTCAGACATTCTCAAACTGGATTCACATGCTGTGACTCTCACAGCAAAGCTCCTTCTTGAAGATTCAAGCTGTGTCTACAAAGTGTCGCTGAATCAAAGAGATTGGAAAGGCTCAGTCACCATCTTCACGTACAGTGGTGAATATCCAGATGATTTGGGGCAAAGTTGCTACTGAATTGAAAGCACTGCTGATCAACTGAGGCATCCAATGCCTTCATGCACACACACACACACACACACACACACACACACACACACACACAAGCAGAGCGTATCTTGAAACTGGAGAAATGTCAGATTGGGGCTACTTTTCCCCAAGTAAATTATGAGTTCTAATTAATTTATATGAGAGAACTAGAGGCAATGTTTCTTGTGCATAGAGAGAGCCAGCTTTGGTCAGAAACAACCCGTATTTGAGCCCAACTCTGATACATACTGACTGAGTGACCATGGGCAAATTCCTTAACGTCTCAGCTTCCCAAACAGGTAATCCTTTGGGCCTTCAAGTTGGAGAGAAGGTGACCACATGCCTTGATGGAGGGAATTTTCTCACAGGGGGTTCTAGACACCACCAGCCCCCCACCACAAAAAAGAACTCTAATGTAATGGCGGTAGCACTAGTCCATGGGGATCCTATCCTTCAAGAATGCTCATAGTTTTGTCTGCTGTGATCCTCCAGGCAGACACTTGTGATGCCTGATAATAGGCATGAACTTCAGAGCATACACAGGTATACTGTAACTATTTCCTGTCTGCTTACTCTGTGGTGAAGAAGGGCTTTTTGATTGAATTCTTTTTTTCTCTGGCTGCATTCAAGTGAGAAAGGTGGAATTCTGTGAGTCTGCAGGTGGGGAGAGAGGCCTCAGGCTGTTAGGGCTCAGTCAAGAAGACTCCTTGACCCTCATATCCTCTGAGTTCATGGCCCTGCCATTGCTTCAGTCTCTGCCATGTCTATATGTTCTTTCATGATCTCAAGTGAAAAAGTGTTGGAGGGAGCTGTGACTCTCTAAGCTTTGAGAGGTCAGAAGAGCTAACTGCCAGAGGGTTAAGAATCAGAGTCCCTAGCAGAGTCTGCTTGAGGCTAAACCTAGTACACCAGCGCACCTGTGATTAATGCTTGACTCACCCCAGTAACAGAGCAACCTTGGCTAAGATACCAGGCTCTTCAACAAAGGGTGGACTCGTCCAGGACGTCTGCTGAATGTGGAAGTGAGCTTGGAGGGAAATACTTTATAGCAAATGCACGAAGTTTAAGCACTTTCTCCCCAGGGTTGGAGATAGAGAGTGGGTCCCCAGTTTTGGAGATGTTTTTGCACTTTGGTTATTGCTACATCTTTCAGTAAATATCTTTTTGTAAAAGCTAATTGATGTTGGGGTGATCTCATTAGAAAGACAACAGCAGCCCCTCAGGGGGATTTGAATACTGAAGGGGAGATGTGGCCAAGCAGCCTTTTGTGCAAGCAGGAGTTAGGATAAGGACCTTAACATAAATCATTCAAAGAAAACAAAAAAACTACATAGTTATGCCAGTATTGGTTACTCACATAAATACCTCAAGGGTCTAATTAAACCCTCTTTTTTAAAGTAACCTAATATGAGATCATTGTTCTAAAGAGAAAAACTCTTCTGGTGGGTAAGAGGAATCTGGAACATTGCTGAAGCCTTTTGTCCTTTCTAAACCAGAGGATGGGACCTTCCCAAGATACTTCCAAGTCTTCATTCACTGAGACCAATAAGAAGAGAAGCACTGATTTGCCACAGGTGAAACGACCAATTTTTATACTAATCAATGAAGAAACTTTGTATAAGTGCATTACAGTTTAATAGCCTCCAAGGAAAGGGCGAGAGTGGCGTCCAGAATGAAATGACAAATAGAGCTGAATGCCTGCCCTTCAGACGTTTCTGAAAGCCTGGGAAAGAAATTAACTCAATGAAATCAGATCAACATGTTTAATAACCCAGAAATTGTTCGGTATGAATAAAAACTACTCTTCATTTGTTTAGTTAGGTCAAGGCTCAACTTGAATTTGTCCACAGTGGTAAAATCATGGTGGATATTAAGACAACACACTGTTCTAACAATTCAGCTGAATATTTTGATTTTATCCAGATTTCTGGCATTTAATGCAGTCTAAGACATTTTCGAAGTAGAGTTACTAAATGAGAACTAAAAAATTTTAATCGAATAAATAAATGAATGAAAATTAATAAAGATAAGAGAACTCTGAAAGAATATTTTTATGGTTCATTTTATTTGTGCTAAAAAAAAGGGATTTAAGAAAGTGATCAGATGACTACTATGAAAATTTGATTTTTATAATCTTCCTTATCAGATAACATGGGTCAATATGGACAAGAACCCTTGACGTTGGAATGAGAAGACGTAGATGGATGTTAATCTTTAATAATAAATTTCCCTTTTATTTATAAGATCTAGTGGAGTTTTACTACTTTCTTGAGTGAAAAATCCAATTCACATGTGAATCAAAACATCATCCCATGTTGTCATTGGCCCCCCTCAAAAACAGAGGATGAACAACAACACAAAGAGCCACAGGTTAAGTTTCAAAAGTAATCAAAAAGGATAATCATAGAATTAGAAAGAACCTTAAGGGTTCATATTTTCCAACCCTTTAACTATATAGATGAGAGAGCCAAGGCCCATCGAGGTTATTTATGCCAGACATTGTATCAACTTTTCAGCGGCCAAAATGGGTGTGAATCCCAACTCTGGCCTCTCAGTTGAGTGCTCTTTCCCCGACTGTGTGAAAACATGCATTCTAAGGGATTTCACTTTCCATTTAAGTGATTCATCCTCTAATCATGGAGCAGATGTGGTTTATCTTGGTAGGCTGACTTTTTTTTCAGTTTAGTCTATCATGTTATTCTTTGGTTACAGGGACTAACTGTTCTGAAGACTGTGTGGTAGACATTTTGGTTTTTATCATAACTCTTGCTTGGAGACCACCAAGTCTCACAGAAAAGGAGTCAAAAAATGACAAGCAGATTTAGTTTGGGAACAATAGGCAGTGTGTAAGAATGCAGCAGGAATCTGGCGGCTCTAATCCTTTAACTGCCCACTGGGGAAGGAGAAGAAAAGAAAAGACTTGTGTATGTGGGGGGTAGGTTGTGTGGGAGGAAAACAAGTTTTAGAAATTTCGATTCAATCACATAAAGCATAGAGCCAAACCAGTAGCATACAAATTAACATTCTACTTTAACCTTAGAATTATGATTAATTTTGTAGAAAATAGGGACTTATTTTTTAAAACAGAAGATTAATACTTATCGCCCTTCCTACCTCTTTGCTCTACAAATAGCCCCAAATGCTTTCTTTTTTCCTAATTCAATTTTCTTTTGCCTGTTATCGTTCAATTGTTTCAGTCCTGTCAGACTCTTTGTGACCCCGCTGGCAAAGATACTGGAATGGTTGGCCATTTCCTTCTTCGGTTCATTTTACAGTGAGGAAACTGAGGCAAACAGGGTTAAGTGACTTGCCCAGGGTCACACAGCTAGTAAGTGTCTGAGACCAGATTTGAACTCAGGAAGATGAGTCTTCCTGCCTCCAGGCCTGGCACTCTATATACCTAGCTTTTCTTTCTTTGGCCAATCACCGTGTTATTTTCCATCACCATGAGACTCTTTCACAAAGAAAATAAGCAGTCTTGAATTTAATGTCTTATAGCAGTGGCATTAAATCAAACTCAAATGGAAGCCCACTGAGATACACATAAGCTTCCCGAATAACTGCATATTGACTTAGAAGAGCACATATTAACATTAGCTACATTCTACTATAATTTTATTTACTTTGTTACATATTTGCCAGTCATATTTTAATCTGGTCCCAGAGTGTTGCAGGAATGTTTGGCACCTCTGGCTTCCAGGATTAAATGAACAATCTCCCCCCCATCCCCATGCTCTTACATTGGTTCTAAATAATGTCAATGGAAATTACATCTCTAAATCCAGCTAAAAATAGATTTAAGAGAAGAATGAAGGTCATATTAAAACAAGATGTTATATCCAGTTGTGCTCTGGCACGCCACCTAAATACTCGCATGTGTCTATATTTGGTGATTTAACATAGTTGCCCTGTGTAACTTGGATGCTTGCAGTAGGTACCATGGCTGTAATCATTTTGAAAAATTAGTACTGATACTGCAACCTTCATCCTGAACCCAGAGTTCCAATGTGACACGAGGTAAGCGAAAAACGCCATTCAGTTCTTTTGCCAACCAGGGGAGAATTGAAATCTGTATGATTTAACCAAAAAGCAGCTAACTCTGGTTGTAAATTTCTCGCAGCCTGTTGGAAATATGGAAAGGTTTTCTACTCTTTAAACACAATCAGTGAGGCTTTAAACATGTCTTGATTTATTACTATACTGAATCTCATATTTAGCTATGTGTATGGATTTAATGTAGCCAGCTCCTGCTCATGACAAGAGTTGCACATACAGCTCTCTAGAAATGTTTTCCCTAAATACAGAAGAATAGAGATTTGGCTTCTTCAGTATCTTTACATAATTCATACTTTGTTTCCATTAGAATCTATAAGGAGCAGAATTAAAGAAAGGACACAATTAGAATGTAAAGGAAGCACTCACCACTCAGGGGTCAAACATATCTTGCACTTTGGCTCCAGATAATTCTCCGAGAGAGTATATTTGAATGTGAAATTGTCTCTTCTCCATGTATTCTGAGAAACTATTCGAGTCTATGAGGTTCTCCCTATGAGGGTTATTACTGCACCCATGGGCACTTTTCCATTCCTGAGTTTCCCAGAACTGAGTAGATACTGATGTCAACAACTGCCATCAGCCAAAGAAATAGAGATCCAGTCATGTCAAAGAGAAGAGAGGAAGGAGAATGGAGGGGAATGGAGGGAAGGGGAATGGAGGGGAAGGAGAGAGGTAGAAAGGAGAGAGAGAGAGAGAGAGAGAGAGAGAGAGAGAGAGAGAGAGAGAGAGAGAAGGAGGGAGGAAGAGAGAGGGAGGGAGAGAAGGAAAGAGAAAGAGAAACAGAGAAATAGAGAGAGGAAAGAGGGAGGGAGAGGGGGAGAGACAGAGACGGAGACAGAGAGAGAGAAAGAGAGGGAGAGAGGGAGAGAGAGAAATATGGGGGGTGGGGAGAAGCGGGAGAGAGAAGAGAAAGCCTAAAAGCACCTTTCAAAGCTCTGCTTATATGCCCTGACGTTTTGCACACATATATCTAAATGAAAAGTTGCCTGTGCTCCTTTCATTTCTTATTTCTCATATTTCATACTCTTTGGTCTATGTCAACATATATAGATTCCTCTCCCCTTTAAGACCTTCCACATATTCTTGCCCAGTAGACTACTTGCTATTCTCCTTAGTACCTGCCTTGTATTTTCCAGCCTCACAGGTGATGGTCCTTATGACCAGAAATGGGTGTTCTTTCTGCACCTTGTTGGATACCTGACCATCGCTGAAAGCCTTACTCCAATGTCACCACCACTGAGGATTCTTTATCAATTTCCTCTGTTAAGTAATGGTCTTTCATCCCTTTGGCCTCTTAAAATACTGTGTTTGCTCTTCTAACGCATTTCTTATAAACGGTGTTATTTTTCAGTCATATCTGACTCTTCATGAACTCATTTGGACTTTTCTTGGCAAAGACATTGAAGTGATTTGTCATTTCCTTTTCAAACTCATTTTACAGGTGAGGAAACTGAGGTAAACAGGGTTAAGTGACCTGCCCAGGGTCACACAGCTAAGACTGGATTCAAATTCAGGAAGAGGAGTCCTCCTGAGTCCAAACCCAGTGCTCTATACGCTGCATCACCCAGCTGTTCTTCTCATGCATAGCCCTAATGGATTGGGAGACTTGGAGTCAGGATGACCTGGGTTCAATTTCTGCCTCTGATACTTCCAAACTATGTGAACTTGGGCAAGTCATGTAATCTCCTAGTGCCTCTGACATCTTCCTAGGACTTTTCTACTAAGCCATAGGTTACAATATGCCTTACTACACAGATGAAATCATAAAGCTTTCTAATATTGGTACTTTATAACTAACTATAGTTATCTGCATCATGTGCAATCT
>JAQQSU010017144.1:0-10772 GCA_028627135.1 Pseudochirops cupreus | reverse complement strand
CCTGGAATTATCTATCCTGTCTTGATGAAATCCATAATGATTTTCTGTGATCACTGCTTCATTTTCTATAATTTTATTGGCCATCTCTTTAAGCATACATTCTAGAATTTTGCTGTAAATTGAAGTGAAATCCCCTGACCTACAGTATGCAGTTTCCTTTCTTTTACCTTTTCTTTTTTTGGGGGCTGAGGAGGAGGTATTAGGACAAATTGATCCTTTGCCTGTCCTGTGAAGCCTCACCTTTTATTCACAGTCTTCAAGATTAGAGACAGTGACTCAGCAAACCTATTTGCCAGTTCTTTCAGTACCTTAGAATGTGGTTCATCTGTGCCTGGAGTTTTGAACTTGTCAATGGCAGCTAAATGATCCATTTCTATTTCCTTCTTTATCTTGGATATCAGTTCCCAGTGGGCTGTTTAATTCATTCCTTCCTGATCCAAAGATTAGACTTCTTGGGAAAGGAAAAAAAAACCAGTAAAATAAGAAGTTAATAGCTCTTTTCTCTGTTGTCAGTTGTTATTATTTGATCTATTCTGATTAGTCATCCTATCCTTTTTTACAGTTCTCCTATTCTTTTTGTCCTTCCTCCTCTTCTGTTCCTTCTTCTCCTGTTCCTTCTCCTTCTCTTCCTTCTCCTTCCCATTTCTTATTCCTTCTCTTCCTTTTCTTCCTTCTTTTCTTGTTACTTCTCCTGTTCCTCCTCTTTTTCTTCCTCCTCTTCTTCTTCCTTCTCATTATTTTTCTTTTTTTCTTGAAACTTGTTCTCCTAGTTCTTTTCTTCCTTCTCCTTTTCTTGCTCTTCCTCCTTTTGCTCCTCCTCCTCCTCTTTGTTGTTACCTACATTTTGTACATTTGTGCATAGATATTTAGGGCCATGGGTTTTACTTTTGACTTCTTTCATTGATTTTACCTTCTGTAAACTGCCGAGTAGCTCATCTGCTATTCTTCATGCATTGCAGCTACTCTCTATAGAAACTAGCTTGTTTCATATATATAGACAATTTTCTTCTTTCTCTTCTTTTTGACTGAATTAATGAATTTGTGAAACACCAGGGCAATATTTTACCACCTCTCATTAGAGGTACTTCATTCCTGACAAGAGACTGTCATTGCTATTTTTAAACTATAGTCTAGAAATACAAATCCCATTTTTTGACACCATTTTCTTAGTCCCCTGTACTCATTAGCCCTATCTGCTTTTCCCTACTAAAGCCCTTATCTTTGGTAGGAAGCAAAGATCAGAATACCATTTGCCTTCAATTTCTTGTCCAAGGCTTTGTAGTCCTTAGCATTGCCTTCTAAGTTCCTTTTGTCAGTATTATTTGTGCTCATGTGACTACCAGGAGCAGGAAATTTTTCCTTCCATTTGATAGGTCTTGAGAGATTCCCTATCACATCATAGATATGTGCCTTTGGAAGACAGAAGATCTTTCTCCTGTGTATATCAAGATGACAAATAGTATGGTATAGCAGTGAGGCACCAATCTGCATGACTGATTCTGACATTCTTCCTCTGACCCTCGCTGGATTATATCTCTACCTAGTCACACCTGTTGCCCTATTTGATTATTTCTTGATGGACAAGCAGCTGCTTCCTTTCTTCTCAGAGCATCTATATCCCTCCTGAGCAGGATCGAATGTGTTTCTTAGTTACATTTTTCATTGGCCCTTTTTTATCCTTTCGCTTCAGTGTAACATTCTTCTATCATTTACCTCCTGACACACATTGGATTTTCCCTGTGACTCTTCAGATTGTTTCTCTTCTTTCTTTTCACATTTTCCCATGTAACAGAAGATATTCCAAATGGGAGTTATAAGTTTGTCTTTGTGGAAAGCCTGGCATCTGGGGCTTTGCTCCTGGCATTCAGTGTAAGGTCTGAGGTCCCCAGATATGTTGGCATTCAGTCTTTGTCCAAGGGGCCATCCATTTTTCATTTTATTTCGAAGAGTCTAAGAATAACAGCCTAATGGAGAAACATGATAAAACTTTATTGATGTTGGCATATGTACATACATGTAGCTACTAGCACATATGTCAAGATATACTGATATATAGACATATATGTATATACACATAACCATTTATGTATATACGTCAATTTTTAGTTGAACCATCAATTTCATTAAGTCAGACTTTTGATTTCATTGTTGGGAAAACTTCTTCAACAGATGAAAATTGGTCACTGGCTTTAGAGAACTGCTTTTAGTACCAGGAAGTTAAGTGACTTGCCTGTGGTCACATAGTACTTATATGTAGAGGCAGGACTTGAACCAAGCTACTTCTGGCTCCAGAGCTATAGCTCTGCCCACTATATTATAGTGTGTTTGTGTGTGTGTGTGTTTGTATATGTGTGAGCACATTCATGCAGTTATCTGTAGAAATTAAGTACTTATCAGAGTCACAGTGGCAGAGTTAAAGTAGGAATACACTTGAGCTCCCACTCCAACCACCTACAAAACCTGTAAAAATGATTATATACAAATTTTAGAGCTATCGAACCCACAAAGTGACAGAGAGAAACAAATCTCCCACTGAAGGCAGCCTGGCAGGCTGACAGGAAGGGTCTATCACACTGACCTGGGAGTGAAGCACAGTCTTGCATGAACTGCACCAGCCCAGACATGGGGCAGCCCAGACCTGGCGGAGCAGACTTCAGGACAGTGAATCACTGGCAGCTGTGGCGGTTTCCAGACTTTTCAACCCATAAACTCCAAAGAGAAAGGAAAAGGTCAGTAGGGAACTCTGTTGGAACTGGATGAGAGAAGAGTACCATCTGGCCCCTGGCCCTGGGGCAGCCAAGGCAGCAGCAGTTGTAGCTAGTACTGTGTGACTTCCTCTTGAACTCCAGGCCTATAGAGTGTAGGGGAACAAAGCGACCATTCAGAGGGGAATAGCTCTTGCTTTGCCCTTCTTGGATCAGGGTGGCAGGATTCTTGGGTGGCAGTCCTGGGGTGAGGAGTGCTAGTATGACAGAGTTTATGGTGGCTGTAGGGAGAGTACCCTCCTCATAACTCTGACGACAACTCTGACAACAGCTGTGCAAAATCCCAGAAATTTGGGGCACAACACTCTCCACTCTGGAAGAGTGACATGAGCTTAAAAGTCAAGTAATTGACTGGCAAGATGAGCAAACAGAGGAAGCATAATCAGACTATAGAATCTTTTTTGGGGGCCATAGAGGATCAAAATATGGAACCAGAAGAAGACAACAAAGTCAAAACTCCTACATCAAAAGCCTCCAAGAAAAATATGAATTGGTTGTGGGACTTGGAGTATCTCAAGAAAGATTTTGAAAATCAGGTAAGAGAAGTAGAGGAAAAATTGGGAAGAGAAATGAGAATGATATAAGAAAATCATGAAAAACAAGTCAACAGCCAGACTGAAGAAATAACACCTTAAAAAATAAACTAACTCAAATGGCCAGAGGTTGAAAAAGCCAATGAGAAGAAGAATGCCTTCAAAAGCAGAATTGCTCAGATGGGAAAGAAATTTCAAAAACTCACTGAAGAAAATAATTCCTTTAAAATTAGGTTGGAGCAAATGGAAGCTAATGACTTTATGAGAAATCAAGATACTATAAAACAGATCCAAATAAATGAAAAAATAGAAGGCAACGTGAAATATGTCATTGAAAAAAACCACTGACATGGAAAATAGATCTAGGAGAGATAATTGAAAAATTATTGGACTACCTGAAAACCATGGTCAAAAAAAGATCCTAGACATCATTTTTCAAGAAATTCTCAAGAAAAATTGCCCTGATATTCTATTTAACACAAGATCTAGCAGCTTCTACACTAAGGGATTGAAGGCCTTGGAATATGATATTCTAGAGGTCAAAGGAGCTAGGATTAAAATCAAGAAGCACCTACTCAGCAAAACTGAGTGTAATACTTAAGGGGAAAACATGGTTATTCAAGGAAAAAGAGGACTTTCAAGCATTCGTGATGAAAATACCAGAGCCAAATAAAAAATTTGACTTTCATGATTGCACGCCACCATGGGGGGGGGGGGGGAAAGGGAGGGGAGAAAATCTGAAACTCAAGCGATTGTGGAACTGAATCTTGTAAACTAAAAGTAAATAAACAAGTCATTCAGAAAAAAGGAGAAAAGAAAAAAATTTGACTTTCAAATACAAGAAGCAAGAGAAGCATGAAAAGGTAAACAGGAAAGAGAAATTATAAGGAACTTATTAAAATTGAACTATTTATATTCCTGAATGGAAGACAATATTTGTAACCCGTGAGACTTTTCTCAGTATGAGGATAGTTGAAGGGATTATATATATGTGTATATGTATGTATGTATGTATGTATAGGTGGGTACACGTGTGTATGTGTATATGTGTGTATGTACATGTATACATAGAGAGAGGGCACAGGGTGAGTTGAATGTGAAGGGATGATATCAAAAAATAAAATTAAGAGATGATAGAGGAATATATTATGAGAATAAGAAAGGGAGAGATAGAATGGGATGAAATAAACTATCCATGAACCAATAAGCATTTTCTAAGTGACTAAGTTTAAGGCCCTGTGCCAGGCCCTTAGGATATAAAGACAAAAATTAAGGAGCTAAGGAGTCAGTAATTTAGTTAACAAACATTCATTTTTAAACATTTCTGGGCTTGGTGTTATGCTAAGTGCTAGATTTACAAATTACAGTTAAATTCCTGTTGCCAGGGAGCTCTTCTGGGGGAACATATCATATAAAATGGGTGCTGAAAATGACAAGGTGAGGTACCCAGATCAAGGCATGATACAGCTACCAATGCAGAGAATGAGGGATTCTGGGGAGAATTCCCCAGAAGGAAGTGGTAGGGTTCTGGAGGCAACTGAGGCAAATAGCTAAGTTCAGACATGCAGTGAGCACCATGGGAAGCTGGGGTGTCTTAAGAGAGCTAAGGGGCCACAAGGACTTTCACGGTTTTAGGCCCTGTCACATAAATGGCTGCTCAACTGAATCTATGCATTAACCTGTAGGCAGTTCTGATCATCACACATACAGTACTGTTTACTTGATTGTTGGGACCAGCACCCCAAACTGAAATAATTCAATTAAATCTCTTTGGAGGAGTTAAATTCTTTTTAGAAACCATTAGTCTCAGACTTCCAGCTGCATTGGCTATATGAGGTAGCTACAAGGGGGATAGAAGAACTGGAGTTGGAGTCAGGAATACCCGAGTTCAAATCTTGGTTTGGCCAATTTGCTAGCTGTTTGACCCTGGATGAGTTATTTAACTGCCCTCTGCCTCAGTTTCCCATTCTGCAAATGGAGGTAATAATGTCACTAATATCACAGGGTTGTTTTGAGGATCAAATGATACATATCTGTCTGTGTCATGTGCCGCTTGGATACCAGCCCCAAGTGTGAGCAAAGGCATGAGAGAGAATTAACCAGGCAGGTAGTTTGTAGGAAAGAACTCCATTTAATGATTCTTTGAGCAAAATTTTTATACAGAAAGATGAAAGGATTCAAGTTTGACTATCATTGTCTTAAGCCTGTTAGTTCTTGGAAGCAAGAGAATTTGATAAGGAATATGTTATCTAGGTATAATCAGTCTGTTATATCTTGGAACCAACACAGATAATTTGATAAGGGACATGTCTTTTTAGGTGCCTGAAGTCCGGGGGCAAAGTCCTTGATGTCAGGGTCTTAAACAAAAGTGCTTTTAAGTGTATCCCTGGGGGGTCTCCAGGGCAGCAGCCTTTTCAAGCCGTAGTCACCTCGAGGGGCATTAGGACACATTATCAAGATCTTTATTTGAGTCCTGGTTTAGGCCTCCTTGGCTCCCCACGTGTCTGTCTGTCTGTCTGTCTATCTATCTATCTATCTATCTATCATCTATAAAATGCTTTGCAAACCTTAAAGTTTTGTGATTTCTTCTTGTCTTCTTGTTCTTACTCTTTATCATCAATATCAATTTTGGATTAAATAGCATCCATTTCACTACTGAGAGGCAGTATAGTGGAGGGGACAGAGAGAGCTAACAGTGTGGTATCTTGGCTAGATTAGTGGACTTGGAGTCAGGAAAGATTTAAGTTCAATTGCTTCTGACATGGACAGTGACCTTTGGTGAATGATGTAACCTGTCATTGTTGTATGAAATGCTCCAAGAATATAAGATACAAAGGCAATACCTATCTCTATTCACAAATTCATTATACTAATGAAATCACAAGTCTGCTTTAAAATAAAATCACAATTACTATATGTTTCTCTTTACAGTTACTTTCCAGTCTTATTATATGCACAACCAAAAAGTAGGATAAACAGCAGCATTATTTATCTTGGGAGGCTGCAAGTAACCTGCCATAAGGTGTGTGACTTTGGCTATTTGAAAAAAAGACACAGTCCTGTCAAATAGTTATATTGTCTGTTAAATAGAATTAATGGTCAAATGTGCTCTAACTCTAAATGGAATTGAGTTTCCACTAAATACTAGTTCAGCTAAAACCAGTTATATTTTAAGGTAGGGCTTTCTCTTTTCTGCTTAGAGCTTTGGGAATAAAAATATGGGGAAATTCACTGCTGTAATCAACACAATTTATAGTGTATCTTGAATACTCTAGGCACCGGGAATACTACATTTGCATCTCAAATTGGTTGGGAATACTAGGGAGACTTAAAGAATTAGGCTAGCAATCTGCCTCTTACTTCAGCTCTAAGTGGCTTTCAGGATTTTTCTTGTTGGAAGGACACAATGACCTTCTATTGGAGTGGTTCATTTGTAAAACACTAACAAACTGGGTAAGGAAGTGTTTAATATGAATGGGACTAGTTAGGTTTGAAATGAATGAGAATAGAGAAGTGGGCAATGAATACCTGTCCAGTGGTAAAGAGCAGGAAACATACATTGGACAAGAACAGAATTGACTCTAAGTCTAGTTTGAAGCCAAAATTAATAGTGACCTGGATAAACTGTGAAAGAAAATATGCTGTCCTCAGAAGTTAGATTACTTTACTCTTGAATTGCATAATGTGACTAGCTGCTCTTTACACTATAGAAAGAAGAATCTGCAGGTTAAGTGAGGCAGAAAATTTGGTATATGATGCAAATTTTAAAGAGAGAATGTATAAGATGATGTGTGCCTGTGAGTGGGGAAACTTTGGTAGGAATCATGCTAGGAATGAGACTCTGGTTGTGAATAAGGATGGAGAAGTTAGAAGAAGAAAGGAGGCATTAACCTCATGACCAAATTGAATCTATCCAACATGTATAGATAGATGTTGTTGGGACCCTTTATAGCAATTGGAGAACAACTATTTCTACAGCATTGTCATGTGTTTAAAGAAAAAAAAATATATATTATATACATGCGTATACACACACACACACACACACACACATATACCTATGCACACATACACTTACCAACACACATATAGATATAGATATGGATATTTGATTCAGAAAGGCATTTACTGATTGGGGGAAAAAGTAGTTTTTTTGTTTGTTTGTTTTTTTTACTTTCCATCTACCTATTCTAATTCATACAACTGCAACAGTTCATAATCAATCAATCAGCAAAAGTTTATGAAATACTGCTTGCTAGATACTGTGCTAGACATACAGATGCAGAGAGTGAAAACTGACATCTGTTGCTTGTACAAAATCTTTGTTTCTTCATTCAACAAATAGTAATGAATATCTACAGTGTGCTTGGCACTGGAGGTTCAGAGACCAAAACTGGAAGTCCCCTGTGTGCAAGGAGTTTACATTCTATTTGGAGAGAAACAGCTAGCATACAGATCAGTAAATACAAAATATATGCAAAGTGAAGCCAGAACAATTTATGGGAAAGTGTGTGTGTATGTGGGGGGTAGGAAATCTGAGGGGAGGGGAAGTGAAGAAAGCAGATTAGGTCTCATGTAGGATGTTCACTTGAAACTAAGGATTTTGTAGGAGGGTAGGGGGAGCTCCTCCGTTAGACTGTGAGCTTCTCAGAGTAGGAGCTCTCTTACCCTTTTTTTGTTAGTGTGTTGTTTGTTTGTTTTATTCTCAGTGCTTAGCACAGTGCCTGGAACCTAGCAGTAGTGATAACACTTGTTTAGGAATGTATAAGTGACTGTCCTGAGGAGGAAAGATTGGAAAGGAGAGAGACCTGAGGCAGAGAAATTAATTAGGGAGCCATTATAGTAACAGTCCAGGTGAAAGAGGATGAGCTCCTGAACTTAAGATGGTAGTTGGGTAAGCAGGGAGAAGAAGACACATAGAAGAGATGCTCAGAAGACTTGGAAACTGATCAGCGGTATATAGGGTGAGGGGTCAGGTATGACTGAGGTTTTGAAGCTGAATGACTAGAAGATGCAGTTCCTACCAGAAAGAGAAAATGTAGCAAAGGGGTGGGGAGTAAGGGCAAAGTCAGCGCAGTGTGGGGCCTGTTGAGTTCCAGTTTCCTATGGGACATCTATTTAGAAATCTCTAATGGGAAATCAGTAATATGATAAAGCTCAGGAGATTAGTTCTGGAGAATATGGATCTTAGAATCATTTGTATAGAGATGATAATTGAACCCATGGGAACTGATGAAGCCACTGAGAGACTATATAGAGACAGGAGTGCCAAGACAAAACCCTAGGGATATACTAATATACTTGGGAAAGGAAATAGAGAATGATTCAACAAAACAAAATGAGATGGAATGGTCTAACTAAGAGCTAGGAGGTGAACTAGGAAAGAGCATTGTTATGAAAGCCTAGGAGAAGAGAATACCCAGGAGGAGAGGTTGGTCACCAGTGTCACATGCTCCAGAGAAGTCTAAAAGGATGAAGACTGAGAGAGGCCCTTGGATTGAAATTAAGAGATCATTGGTAACTAGCAGTTTCAGCTGAGTGATTAGGTCAGACCTCTGTTAACAAAAATTTAAGAATTTAGTGAGAAGAGAGAGAAAGTAAAAAGAACTGTATAAATAGTCTTTTTGTTCCCTATCCCTTCAAGTTGGGCTATGAAAGAGAGAAGAGATAAATGATGAGAGCATGGAGATGGTAGGGTCAAGTGAAAGATTGTTAAGGACAGGGAAGATTTGTATGTTTTTTGATGTCAGGGAATGAACTAGAAGACAAGGAATAATCGAAAATTAGAGAAAAAGAATATTTGCATCACATGAGTAAAATTGGAGAAGTCACAAAAATGGTGAAAATTATCCTAGATTGGAATTTTTCATGACATGAATGGTGATCAATCTGTTTAATATATATTTGATTGGCTATAACTCAAGGCCCAGAATTCCCCAGAACTCTGAGATCATACAAACTAAGTCCCATCCTGGAAGCAGACCAAAGGTCATATTCTATTTTTCTCCTTGCTCTCAAATAGAATTTAATAAGGGAAATATCCAATGTATTATAGCATGTGTGTTATCTTCCAAATAAAATTGGGGTAAAAATTTCATACTGGGAACCTTTTATTTTACCGTCTGGGTAATACAAAAATACTCATAGGAATGCATAAGTAAATTCAAACAAACAACAAGTGCATACTTGTAGTCATCTCTAAATAACCAATATAACTTTTCTACTTCAGTGTGACTCCCACTAAGGTTCTGGTGTGCTTCTGATTGAGTTCCAGCCCATGGTCTGAATTCACTTTGGAAGGAAAGTGAATTTGGCTTTACTAATTGGGTAATACCCTGACATTCTAATGAATCTCCTCTCCCATAGGATCCTATATAATCCTCTTTTAGACTTATAGTACTACCTTGTGATTCAAACTCTCTCTGGAAAGTAATATACTTTGGGGCTGGACAGGTATTCTCTACCCTTTCCACTAGAGTGGCACTGTCTCAAAAACATTGTATAGGTATTCCGTTCCTCCTCATTGTGACTTGAGTACCTTGATGATCCTCCATCTCTAAGGGCTCTGTAGGAAATCCTCTTTTGTCTACAAGATGGACACTACTCAATAACTATTCTTATACTAGAAGACCAAATTTATAAACTCTTGAAATTGAAGTTACTCAGGCATGATATAGTTGGTATTGCCCAAGAAATCTGTCTTCTCATGGCAACTAGGAAATGTACCTTTTTGCTCCCACCTCCAATAAGGAAGTTGTTAAGGTTTTGCATTGACCAAAGACTCCCCTTCCCCTGTCCTAAATACGTTAGCTTTTATGATATTCTTCTGTAGGATACTCACTATTGCCTCAATTGATGCCACACAGTTCTCTGGTCTCTGACTTGTTAACAAAAAAGGAAAAAGAAGGCAACAGTTGACCAGAAAAGTCTCCTTTCAGGATATATTGGCCATCTCATGCAAATTCTATATGTTTTGTCCACAAACAGTCATCAGCACCATCCTTAACCTTTGTCTAGGCTAGTTTGTTATTAGCTCTGTTGTGTTCTTAGGATCTCTCTAAACAAAAAGGAATAATAAAAGAAATTAGATAAAAGAGATAAAAGATAGATTGACTCACTTTTATAGACTGGCACAAAAATGTGGTTTCTCTTACACGAATCCATCATTCTAGGGGTCTGAACTGTCTTGGTGGCATCACTTGTCAAGGAAAGCCATCCAGTTCACCTTGTGGCAGCTCCAGTTACTGTTCCTTAATCAAAAGTCATCATTTTTTCTTCTATGAGGTGCCAGTGGACATGGTCATACCCTATAAGGATTAGCATGGGCAAAAATTCCAAAAGTCCACAGCTTTTCTGTAATGCCAAGCAAAGGCAACTTCCAAGGTTCGGATTACCAGCATAGTAAACCCCATTTATTCAGCAAACATTCACAGAACAGAGAAAATACAGTGTAACTTGTTCCTTTAGCAAGTAA
>JAQQSU010017143.1:0-10772 GCA_028627135.1 Pseudochirops cupreus | reverse complement strand
ACCAAAAAGTGACATAGGAGAGAATAGACTGGGGGAGGGGGGACGCACCAGGATTGCTGTTTTGGGGCGGTGGGTGGGGGAGGGACGGGGAGAAAATATGTAACTCAAAATCTTGTGGAAATGAATGATGCAAACTATAATAAAATTAAAAAAAAACGTTGATATTCAATGGTTTAATGAATCAAGCTGTTTCTGCAGTCAGATCTATCTTTTTCTTTATAATTTTATCACATGCATCACATATTTCCTCTGTTTACATTTGGTCAGATGTATGTCATTCTTGGCTTTGTCTTAAAGGCCACTTTTTTTTTTTTTTGCTTTTTAGAGGGGAAAAGGCAAGGCAATTGGGTTAAGTGACTTGACGAAGGCTACATGGCTAGTAAGTGTTAAGTGTCTGAGGCCAAATTTGAACTCAGGTCCTCCTCATTCAAGAGCTGGTGCTCTATTCACTGCGTCACCTAGCCACCCTAAGTGCCGCTTTCTTACATAGGATAATAGGTGCTGAGGTACTAGGTATTTAGAATCAGGAATGCCTAAGTTTGAATCTCATTCCTAACATTTGCTGGGTGTTTGGTCTTAGACAAGTCCCTTAACCTCTTTGATCATCAGCTTCTTCATCTATGAAATGAGGACATGGAGTATATACTCCACAGAAAAATTATTAGGCTAAAATAATGTAACATACAAGGAGCGCTCTGCAAACCTCAAGGTTCAATATGCATTTTAGATAATATTAGTAGCAGTAATACTGCTGTTATTGATGACGTAAATGACTATGGAAATGCCAGTGGACTTATGTTTATTTATTGTTTTACCAGTTCCATGTGCAAATGTTTTAGGGATAATCTGGCTTAATTTAGCATCCAGTCAAGATGAACTATTTTTTTCTCTTTTGTGTCATGATACCAGTCACAATCTTCTGTCCTCTTTCTCTGTAGTGCTTTGAAAATGAGTTTGCACTCTAAACCATCCCTTGGTTTCCTTACTTCTCTTTGTCAAAGAAACTGAGTTTTTATTGGCTGAAGCTGAAGCTGTTTCTGTGATCTTTCTGTCTCCTCATTGTGTCGACTGTTTTTCCTTGGTCAAATCTAGTGGTCAAAGTAAAGTCAGTTTACATTTGTCAATTCCCCGTTTTGTCAGAGTTGGTAACTTGTTTAAATAAACAGAATCAGGAGTGCTGTCATTATACAAAACAGCTACTCATCTATTTCCCCTTTTTCTTTATCTTTCTTTGGCAGATGAAGAGCAGAGTGGATATTACTGACTTGTGGTCAGGAAGAGCTGGTTTTGAGTCATCTGTCAGACACTTAGTATTTGTGGGATACTGGACAAATCTTTAAACTTCTCTCGGCCTCAGTTTCCTCATCCATAAAATAGGGATCAAAATAATACCTATCTCAGAGGATTTGTGGGTCTTCAGTTTCTTACTGAAGAAATCATAATTTTTAGCAATACTGTCTAATTTTTTCTAACAGTATCATCCTTACCCATGTAAAATCACCATAAATGACAAATCTTGTAAGTTGGTAGAACCCTTCTTGCATCTGGGATATATGCGCCATGAAGAAAGCAAGACTCGATTCTGTTAACATAACTGAAGTACAGGATTTTATATTTTTTATCTTCAGATCAGAAAACTTTTGAGATTCTCAGTTTGCCTCTACAATGAATCAGCATAGTAGGACAGCAGTGAAAAAGTTTACATTTATCTCCATTAAATTTAATTTACATCTATCCCTTTTCTCCTGCTTGCTGAGATCATTTTGGATGCTGTTTCTGTCATTCAACATAATAGCTGAGCCTTGGATCATCTACAAATTTGGTAGGATTTCCATCTATGTCTTCATTCAAGTTATTGATAGAAAGTCTAATTTTACATCCTAGGGGAAGTCTAATGACTAAGTCCACTGTTACTCCACTAAAAACCTTCTAGATTGCTCTCTTAATGACCACCCAACTGCATGATTAGCTATCATTACTTCTCATTCCTGCTGTGTTGCCATGACAAGAAAACTCAATTTGGAATCAGAGGACTTGAGTTCTAATACTGACTCAGCTACATACTACCTGTGTAGTGTCCCCTCTATGCTCTTTAGGTTTTTCATTTGTAAAATGAAGGTGTTAAATTAGAGGATCTCTGAGATAGCTTCCAGCTCTAAATTCTCTGACACCATGAGACACTTTTTTTCAAATTCTTTGCTGCTATATGAATATAGGCTCTCTAGAGTTTTGCCCTAAATTGTTATTGTAATAAAAGAATCAAAGGCAGCATATTTGATACTCCTCTTTGATGAAAACACTTTTCACCCAAACTTGTAGTAAAGAAAATTTTAAGTGTAGTTTTCAGGCATGCCACACCAAATTAATGTTAAATACTGCAAATCAACCCCATCACCTACATTTATTTTCCTCTGTCTCCTCAGTACTTAGAATAGTTCCTGGCCTTTAGCATAGTAGGTACTCAGTAAATACTTATTGACTTGATTTCTAGTATTATTCAAACAACCAAGTCTGACATTTAATAAATTATTCCTCTAATTTTAGGTAAATTACTAATGGTTTTAATGCATTTTCCTTTTTCAGAGGGGTGCATACTACAGTGATGAATGAGAATTTGGTGTGAGAGGCTCGATAGTCACATGCTTGCTGACAAAACTGTTATTTTTAGATGCTTTTGGTTTTTAAAAATTTCTAAATAGAATCTGCTGAGTCCCTCTCCATTCTTTGTGGTGCCTGGTAGTTTTGTAGCAGTGATGAGTTTGTCACAATTCAGTGTGTTATTTTAAAGCTGGCTTCCATCATTGCTGGTAGGTAACTATGTGATATATAACTTGCAAGCAGTCCTGCTGTTTGTTACTGGCAATTAATTTCTCTGGTGCCTTTCTTCCATTCAGACTAGGCCTTTATGTTCTAAATCCAGCTATTCTAATGCTCCCCACTTGTGCTGTGTAGAAAAGACTCAGACTGACAGATTATCGCAGGGCAGTTAAGCATGTAATTGCTCAAATGAGTTAAAATCCCTTCAAATATCTGTCTTTGTACCTCATCACACCACTTCACGGACTCAAATATTTGACAATTGATGAAGATAAACTAAAGGGATCTTCATTAGCTACCAACCACCGTGACAAGCTTCTTTCAGCTAAAGGCTGGTGAATTTTGGGACTTATTATCTACTTAAAAACTGCAGGAAAGCAGAAAAATACTTCAGTGGACTTTAGAATAGAGGAAAGTTGAAGCTTTATATGTTAGTTGGGATTGGACAAAACTGCAATTTTCTAATCTAGAGCTGTATTTGTAGAAAAAAAAAGTAGGGTGTCATGGGCAGGGGCTCTTATCCAATAAAGTAATGGAAATATTATCGAATTCTCATAGGAGCCATCATTAATGAATGTGTGTTAAATTTAGATGTAATTACAACACTGGAGAGAGTGGCAGAAATCCAGTGGCTGTGTGGAGACCTATTTTAGCATGTGTTGGCTTTACTGGCCAGGAATTATCACTCCCCCTGATTCAGGATTAAAGTCAGGTGCTACACAGAATACCTTGGGACATTTATGGAATTTCACTTTGGCACAAATCCTAGCACATCCTCAAGTTTCCTAGTGACAGTCAGTGTTTGGTATTAAACTCTTCCAGCATTGAGTGGGTGTGGGGGTGAGTTACTGAATTGAGGCCAATGCCAGAGCACTGCTGCTTAACAAAGCAGGTGAAGGTTAGTATGGCACTAACAGATCATAGAAAAAGGCATCTGCTTGTAGTTGGAAGAATGAAATCCTTTACTTCCCAAAACAAGACAAAAATGTAGGAGAGGAAAAGCAAGAATGGAAAAGAGGAAGATTATAATGAGTAAGATTTGATTATAATGTCTAGTCAAATCCTTACTGGTAGGTAAAATGATGGTTGTGTCTGCGTGTGGGGGGGGGCAATTAGTTGACATACATGTTTGATTTCAAGAATAAATAATGTAAGGCCTTTGCAACATTACAAAAATGTTATTGCAAAATTCTGTTGGTTGAAGGCATTATTTGGATGTTATTTTCATGTAGTTTGTGACATAGGTCTCATTACATTATGGTTCCTTCGACCTCTTTATGTCAGTGTCGGAATAAAAAGTTATTTAGCAAAAACGGAAAAAAAATATCAAAAATGTTAAGAGATCAATTTGAGAGGCAAATAGGCTAAAAAACATCCGTGGCCCGCTCAGAATGGGTAGAAGTAATATTAAGGTTCTGATATAGACTTAGAGTTCTAATTTCCATTGAAAGAGAACATATGAGAAGAGAACAATTATGTTTAATGGAAAGACTGAAAAAGAGGTGTATGGGTGCCATTTGAACCTCTTTACTCTCATTAGGGCAAAGCTGGGTGGAAAAAGTACACAACTCCTAAAAATGATGGGCAAATCCTCTATACTGTCACCACTCTAGAGACTTTTTTTTAATGTACCGTATACAACCTTGATCATATTTGATGAATTACTTGATATTTTTAGTCTTATCTTGTCATTGGGGTTCACCTGAATACACCTTGTTCCATTTAGGATTGGTCTTTGGTAAAGGAACATAGCTTGGACTTTCTAATGATTTAATTCTTCTCCCTCCTTGGTAACTCTCATTTACAATTCCCATCTCATTGTATCTGGATATGAATTTCCTTGGTGAACTTCCTTGTTAGCCTCAAGCTGCCATACCAGTAGAAACTGTGGAAAGATGAAAACCCTAATGCATTGTTATTTTCAGAGCTGTAGTTTGGTACAATCCATAATGAAAAGCAATTTGGAATTATGTAAAGAAAGTGACTAAGATTTCCATATTCTTTGACTCAGAGATTCTGCTCCTGGCACATACCTCAGTGAGGTCAATGACAAAATTCAAGTTCCTATGTACACCAAAATGTTTACAACGGCACATTTTCATAGCAAGAGAAGTGGAAACAAAGGAAATTTCCATCTACTGAGGAATGGCTAAAGAAATTGTGATACACAGATGTAATGGTATATGAGACTGTATGAAATAATGAATGGAAGACACATGAAAAGATGCAAAGTGAAGTAAGGAGAATCAGGAAAATATTATCTGCAATAAGTACAATAAAACAACAACAACAAAATGGAATTGAATGCTGTGAAATTATAATGACAAAACTCAGACCCCACCCCCAAATGTATGAGAATCAATCAGTAATAAAAATTTATTAAGTGCCAAACACTGTGATAAGTACTGGAGGAGATAGCTCCCAATACCTGCTTGTAGGAGGGGCAGACTATAGGTATAGAACACTAAATATAATGTTATATTTTTAAGGGAGAGATAATATTGGTTAGTTTAGCTGAACCATTTCCCCCCATTTCTTTTATTCTTTGTTATGAGGAATGGCTCTCTGAGATGGCCAGGTTGAGGTGATATATTGGGAGATACAATTGTAAGAACAAAAGATATCAATGAAGTTTTAATTTTCTTTAAACAGATGACATGGCAGGTTCTTCAATCCATAGAAGCATGGAGGCTAAATGAAAAATATAATATGTCTAGATCCTAGAGAGTTAGATATTATTTGTGTGTTTTTTTTTAAGTAGACCTATGGAAATAATTCACGTGCATTCACAATCATGAGTATATGTTTTTGTAGTGCCATATAGTTTCAAAACACAGTGTTCCATTGTCACATTTAATCTTCCTAACAACTCTGGGAATTAAGAAAAAATAGGCATTATTTCTCATTATTAAGGGAACATAAGCTAAAGAAACTGAGTGATTTGACTAAGGCCATACAACTAGTAAGTGGCAGAACTAGAATTTGAACCCAAGTGCTATAGTAGAAAAGTCACCATATTTGGTGTTAGAATATAGGGGTTTGGGTCTTGTCTCTCTTAATTGCTATATGCATGATTTTTCCGAAATACTCAAGACCAAATACGGCCAGTCTGTAGCAAAGTAGTATGACAATAGTTTCTCAGAACTGTGTATGTATCAGAAATGGATGATATTGGATTTCTCCCAAATAATTATCTAGAGACAATCCTGTATTATAAAGCATGTCACTGAATAACTCACTTAAAGTCCACTTAACATCTACCCTTACTCATAGGTGCTGGTAGCAAAAATCATTCCATCCACCAATTAACCAATATTGAAGATACAAAGAAAAAAAAGGTCTCTGCTCTCAAAGAGGGGAAAATAATGTGTACACATATAACTAATACAACATATTTACATAGAGAAGGGGTTCACGAGGATTCTGGGAATATGACAGGGTAGGTCAGAAAATTCTGAGCTCTCAAGATTTTCTCCCACAAAAGAGTTAAAATAGCACCTTAGAGTGAACAGAGTGTGGGTGGAGATAAATAAGAATGGGAGCATAACCGGGATCCTCCTGGGACAATTTGAGAAGATCAGAAGAAAAATCCCAGGACAAGGTTTGGTCCCAGTGAAGAGTAAACACCTCCAGTTTTGATGGCAAGCAGCAAGCCTCTTAAACAACAAGCAGCAAGCCCTGGGGTTAGTTGGTTTGAGAGGCTGCCTCTGCCCAAGCCACCAAATTTTTCCCCTGGGGTAGCGAGGAGATTAGGGTGTCTGAGCCAGTGAAGATCAAGGGAACCTCTGCTGACCAGGAACACCAGACCCAGCAGTGCCGCAAAGAGTGGTGGGGGTGAGAAGAAACCAGCACACCAGGTGAGTGCAGAAGCAGTGGGGCAGAAAGTCCCTGGCTGTAGGCACTTAGAGGAGGTTGGAGGTTTGGCTTTGGTTTTAGGCGTAAAAGAGATCCTATGAGGAAAACTCATAAAAATATCATAGTCAAATTCCCAAGCGGCCAGTTGCCAGCTTGAGGAAAAAATATTGAAAGCATCAAGATTAAAACAATTTAAATATGATGGTGCCACAATTAGAATTACACAAGACCTAGCAGCAGAGGCATTAAAGGACCATAGGTCTTGGAACACAACATATTGAAAAGCAATACTGGGGCTCTGGCCAAAAATATCACACCCTGCAAAGTTAAGTATTATCTTGAATGAAAAAAAAATGAACATCTGATAAACTCTCAGACTTTCAAGGCCTTTTTAAAAAAATCCTGAACTTAACAGACAATTCAACATACAAGAACCAATAGAAACAGAAGTACATAACAAAGATTGATTATAAGGGGTCCGTAACAACAGACTGTTTACTTTTTATATATGTA
This sequence comes from Pseudochirops cupreus, assembly GCA_028627135.1. NCBI lineage: Eukaryota > Metazoa > Chordata > Mammalia > Diprotodontia > Pseudocheiridae > Pseudochirops > Pseudochirops cupreus. The sequence continues at coordinate 3,587 of JAQQSU010017143.1, read as the reverse complement.
AAATGTATGTCTAAGATTCTTATTAATAATTGCATAGTTCATAAGAAAGATTGAGGTAAACTTGAGTATGATATGAATTTAAAAAGTAAAAGCATTTAGGAACAGCTTAAAAGAGTAATTATTTTATACAAATGAGGTGCAAGAGGAAGAATTGTTACACAGAAATTAGACAGGGAAAGAGGACTGGTAGTTCTGGTAACCTACTTTCATTGGGAATGGGTGTAAGAGGGAACAATACATATATATGTATTTAAAAGAGTATAGATTCAGAAGAAATAAAATGTAAAAATTAAAAATTAAAAATAAAATTTATAAAAGGGGTATAAGGAGGGAGGAGAGAACAAAGGAAGGATCTTTAGAGTGGAAGGTGAGGGAATAGGTAAATAGGAGTATAGAAGGGTGTTTAGATTTATGGGAATGGGAGGATAGGAGAGGGATCCTTGGAGGGGGGTAAGCAAGTCATAGGAGGGCAAGGTAGTGGGTAAACATAAAGTAGAAGAGGCAGGAGAGTTAGGAAACAAGAGATATGCACATATATAAAAACAAAGATCAGGAGTAGAGTAGGTTTGGGAAAGTATATGTCTATATATGTATGTATATATGTATATGTGTATGTATATATCTATAGCTATAGAGAAATATCTAAATTTTATGGTAGCCCTCTGGGCAGCCATTGGGGGGGAGGGAAAAAAAGAACAAAGTAAAAAAGTGCACGGCAGAGAACAAAAGAAAACTCACAAGGAAGCAAAGAAAAGCTGGACAATTCTCAACACAAGTATTATTTATCATACAGGTTTTCCTGAAACGAAAATTTATTGTTACATATTTTGAATCCTCTCATGCTCTGCCATGTAACTGACATGCTTTTTTTTCCCTTTCTAACTTTGTATGTAAGTTCCAATATTTAAGTTTATGGCATGTTTTTGTTTCTTTTCTCTATTCTGCATTTGTGTTCTGGCGTTTGAGTCTAAAATAAAATTTTGAAAAAAAAATATATATATACCTAGAAAACATCAGGTTATATTAGGGAGGGGGTACTAGAAGGTAGAAGAATAAGAAACAGTCTCCTGTGTGATGAGTTGATCACTGTAGGCAGCTAGCGATTCTAAGGGGTAGACATGATGGACTAACCTCTGCAAAGGCTCAGACTAAAGAAGGAAATGAAAAGGACTAAGAAATAATACACTTTGGAAAGGCAATTTGTAGATAGGTTGTGAAGGGTCTTAAATGACAAACAGAAGAATCTGCATTTTTTTTTCTAGAGGCAACAGAGAGACATTGGAATTTGTTGAGCAAGGAAGTAACATGGTGACATGGTGGGTGTGCCTGCTTTCAGCCTCTCCCCATTCCAATGCATTCTTCATTCAATTGCCAAAGTGATTTTCCTAAGGCATAAGTCTGACCCTGTCACCACCACCCCCCTCCACTCAATAACCCCCAGTGGCTCTTTATTGCCTCTAGGATCAAATATAAAATATTCTGTAGGTTTTTCAAAACCCTTCACAACTTGGCTTCCCCCTCTAACTCCTAGTTTTCCAGTTTCTTACACCTTACTTTTTGCCACTTTGATCTAGTGACTCTGGAATCCTCAAATACAACATTCTATCTCTTGGCAGTGGGCACTTCCTCTAGACATCTGCTATGTTTTTAATGCTCTCCCTCCTCAGCTCCACCTCCTGGCTTCCCTGATTTCCTTCAAGTCTTAACTTCTTAATCCCACCTCTCCATTCTAGTGTCTTTTTTTTTCTTTTAATTCCTTCTTTTTCCTGGATATAACTTGTTTGTACATATTTGCTTGTTGTCTTTCCCATTACATTGTGAGCTCCTTGAGGGCAGGGACTGGTCTTTGCCTCTTTTTGTATCCCCAGTGCTTGGCACATAGTAATTGCTTAATAACTGTTGATTGACTTGCCGATTGGTAAGATCTACTGTTTATGATAATTGCCTTAGTAGCCTGTGGGAAGTGGGTAGATAGGAATATAGAGGTACTTGAGGCAGGATTTCTCCAGGGGAGAAAGAAGGGGCTCAGCTAGGGAGGTGGCCATGTGAGTGGAGAGAAAGAATAGATACAATAGATATTACGGTCACAGAATCATCAAAATGTCACAATGACTGGCTACATGGGGGCAGAAAGAATGAAGTGCAGAGGATAACTTTAATGTTGTCAGTCTGGGTGCCTGGAAGAATAGTGTTGTACTCAAAAGAAATAAGTAGGCTTGAAATATAGCCTGTTACTCATGATATAACAAAACACTCCCTGTAAATGGAGAACTATCCATGCAATCTACTGTTATCAAGTATTTATGAGATGAGACAGCTAAGTGGCACAGTAAATAGAGTGCCAGACCTGGAGGCAGGAAGACCTGAGTTCAAATGTGGCCTCAGACACTTACTAGCTGTGTAACCCTGGGCAAGTCACTTTACCCTGTTTGCCTCATTTTCCTCATCTGTAAAATGATCTGGAGAAGGAAACAGCAAACTATTCTAGTATCTTCGCCAAGAAAACCCCAAATGGGGTCATGAAAAGTTGGGCATGACTGAAATGACTGAACGATAACAGCAACATTTGTGCCCAGTATCATGTTCATATACTTGGGGAGTTATAAAGGAAGTAGAAGAGTCTCTCTCCTTAAAGGACTTTATCACAGAGCTGCTTCATAACTATGCCTGGGAGTTAGGAAGTTTTGGATAAATAATTATTGGCTCACAGAATTTAGAGTCAGAAGGCACCATAGGGATCATTTAGTCTCATCTCATCATTTTACAAGTGAGGAAACTGAGACCCTCAAAAGTTTAAACAAAAAGTTGCCCAAGATCACATTGGTAGTGAATCTCAATATCGTTATCTGAGAGTTCTCTGATTTTAGAAAGAATTGAAAATAGGAGCACTCTTCCCTTTTTGCCATTCCTTTGCCCCTCTGTCAAACCCTAGACCATTTAGAACCCATTGGGCGGCCTGGCAGCAAGAACAACATAGCTGTTTATACCACTTAGGTGAGCTAGGAGATGCCAATTATAGTATTTCCAGTGAAACAAGAGGACAATCAGGTCTCACTTAACATCTGCCTTCTTTCTGTTTCTGAGGGGACTGACCTCTGAGATTTACCACATGCCTTGGTACTACACCATCTGACCTAGTGATGCAGTCTGAAGTGCCTTGGGCCTTGCTATCCACTCCACTAGGCAGCTTTAGGATCTTCAAGCCTTTCCATCCTCCCTCAAGAGGAGCTCCATTAGAGCATGAACACCTTGAAAGCAGGGATTGTCTTCTTTGTTCTGTATTCCTAGCACTTAGCATTGTGTTTGGTTCATAGTAATCACCTAATAAAATGCCTTTGCATTCATTCATTACTTGGAACAGAACAACAAAATGAAACATTAACATTTTTCAATGAAATATTGAAAAAATGGAAATTGTTTAGGCCATAGACTTTGTATTAACAATTGAAAAAGAGTAGATAATAAAGTTAGATGTCAGTATTGGCCCTTTACAAATCATATAGTCACACATTTTGCCTTAGCAAATCAACATTAGAAGTCAAAGGTCAAGGTTCTTGCTACTTTCATTGTAAAGGCTTGTAGATGCC
>JAQQSU010017142.1:0-10772 GCA_028627135.1 Pseudochirops cupreus | reverse complement strand
AATCTCAAAAGCTTTCTGAAGAGAATAATTCCTTAAGAATTAGAGTGGAGCAAATGGAAGCAAATGACTTTATGAGAAATCAAGATACTATTAAACAGATCCAAACAAATGGAAAAAATAGAAGGCAATGTGAAATATCTCCTTGAACAAAACCACTGACCCAGAAAATAGATCCAGAAGAGACAATTTAAAAATTATTGGACTACCTGAAAGCCATGATCAAAAAAAGAACCTAGAAAGCATCGCTCAAGAAATTCTCAAGAAAAATTGCCCTGATATTTTAGAACCAGAGGGCAAAATAGAACTTGAAAGAATGCACTGATCACCTCTTGAAAAAGATCCCCAAAAGAAAACTCCTAGCAATGTTATAGCCAGGTCCCAGAGTCCCCAGATCAAGGAGAAAATATTACAGGCTGCCTAGAAGAAACAATTTGAAAAGTGTGGAAACACAATTAGGATAACCCAGAATCTAGCAGCTTCTACATTAAGGGACCAAAGGGCCTGGAATGTGATATTCCGGAAATCAAGGGAGCTAGGATTGAAACGAAGAATCATCCACCCAGAAAAATTGAGTATAATGTTCCAGGGGAAAATGACTGAAGGTGATGTCTGTCTTTTTTCTGAGGTACAAGAATTAAGAATACAAACCCAAAGTTTCAAGTACTCAGTGCTTCTAAGCAAGTCACTGAAAGTTAGGAACATTTGGAGATAATCTTGACAATAGACTGAATTAGTTCATTTTGTTTAAGGCATGTAATCAATCCCGAGAGGGCCTTCTGAATGTTTGGCAATGACTATGAGAGTTAAAGACGAGTTTGCTGACATGCCCTCAATGATAACAACGTGATCTCATGGGGGTGCAGCTATCCTAAAGCCAACCAGAGACGTTGGACAGAGCCCAGGAAAGGGTAATGAGAGCATTTAGAGAGGCCAAGCTTCAGAAAGTGAGAGAGGGACCAAATAACCATGATATTTCATGAAAAGAAGACAAGATAGAATAATCTTGAGAGCACCATGAAATGAAGATAATAATTAATAATAATAATAATGTCAGTCTGTTCTTTGTAGTGGGTCCATAACATGAATACAAGATACTATAAATCTAATTAGGAAAGGTCTGTCCTTGCCTCCTTGTTGTCTATTTGAAAAAGAACTCTCCTTTTCTGACCTCCAAGTATTTCTCCCACTTAATTTTAGGGCTCAGGAAGTTTATAGTCACCTGAGAGATAATGTTCACTGATATAACCAGCTGAAGCAGAAGGAAAACTTTTAGATTACCTAGTCTAATTTCTTATTTTAAAAAAATAAGAAAAATATATTAAATTTTAAAAATTAGATACCCAAGAACAAAAGGGTTAAAATAATAGTTAGGACTCAGTGAAGGGTATTATTTCTGGCTTATAATCTGAAGCCCCAGTCTACTATAGCACCTAAACAAACAGCGGATGCCCCCAAAGTATTAAATATTTGGTCCTATCCTGGGTAGAATTCCATATGCCACATGCCACAATGCCATATAATGGCACATGATCATTTGGTCACTCAAAAACCAAGGTTGGGGGGAAGTATATTTCATGTTCTGATTGATACCTGTTTCATTGGTATCCCTGCAATTGACACAATGACAAGAGGTAGTACCCACTTACTTTAGATTCATTTCCAATGGTGAATGTCTGAGATGACATGCAAAAGAAACACAAGACTGGTGGGAATGAATGGGCTTGAAAAACACCGTTGGAGGGCATGCCCATGTCAAGGAGATCACAGATATATTGGCAATTTAGGACTGTTCTATGTTATTTTTTAAAAAACTGTATTTTCCCTAATCATCTATTGTATTTGTGACTATCTAAGCCAAGATAAATTTAATCAAAAATACTTTGAAAGTAAATTGACTTCTGTTTGGTGTGTTTGGTAATAAATACCTACAAGCCTGTGACAGAGGAAAGAAGTAGTACTTAGTGCATTAGGGCACTTGTTTTCTCTACCCTCTTTTAAACACAAAGCCTTGGTTGCTGCCAGAGGCAAGATGCTGGTCGAAGAATTGATCAGGGCTCTAATCCCATTTGTCAACTCCTATGTCCATAAATTTTGGAGCTTGAGATGAGGCCACCTTTCTAATAAGAAATTGAAAGAGCCAGGACCATGAAACTACCATGAGTGAACCATTCCAAGAGAGAAGATGAGGTAAAAAGTTTGAGAAAAAGAAAGGGCTGGAGAGAGGCAAAGTAAAGCATTCTCATCTGATCACTCTTTGAGAATAATATGTTGGAGTTTTTGAAAAGCAAGACAACAGCTTCTCTGAGGGCTACTTAGCACAATGCCTGACACATGATGTTTAATAAATTTTTATTGAATTAAACTGATAAATACTGATATAATAAAGGCAAAAGGAGGGAAGGATGAAGATGTGGAGAAATGACAGGAGGCAAAATTCTGACATTGAGCTTGGTGAATCAAGAGTATGCTTTTGAATTGGATTCAACTTCATTGTTGTTCAATTGTATTGGACTGTTTGTGATCACTTGGCCCATGGCACACCAATACTGTCCATGGAGTTTTCTTGGTAAAGATACCAGATTGGTTTGCCATTCCTTTCTCCAGTGGATTAAGACTAGCAGAGGTTAAGTGACTTGCCCAGGGTCACACAGCTAGTAAGTGTCTGAGGCTGGATTTGAACTCAGATCTTAGTGACTCCACGGAACCACCTGGGCGCCTCAAGATTCAACCTAGGTGTTATATCATCTCTCAGATACAGCAATCATTAATATCTGACATTTATGGTGTTTTAATATTGGTAATGTGTTCTTCATTATCTCACTTGAAGTTTCCAATAACCCCCAAATTCAGACAATTCTAATGAATACTATTTCCCAGCTATTAACTTTGTATTCCTTATGCAAGTCTTATATAAATTAGATGCTGGGAAACAGGGAACTTCAGTCATCTACACATTTATCTAATGCAATACTGATTATGTTATGTTAGCCCTTCCCAAATCATGCTGATGAGTCTCTTTAGCATAGGAGCTATGTGTGCTTTTAAAGGTGACTTTAAGGGTCCCTTTGCAGGAATTCACTTGTCAAAGAATTATTACCCCCTCAGCATTTAGTGGCCAGCCCTTACTTCATAATTGTTGGAATTTGGAGTTACATACTTACTTGGTACAATATAATCCTCCACCCCATAAAATTGGGGTGCACAGAGTGTTCAAGGAGGACTAGCATCTCTAGTGTGACAGCTTTCTGAGCCCTTTACATGGCTTCTCATGCATCTTTGATGTCCAGCTGTCACTCATCTCCTACCCATGGCTCCAGGAAGCTGTAGCATGCACAGCAGCTATACCCCCAATAAACCACTGAGGCAGAAGGGCTAATCCAGGTTGAGGGAAACCAACAGGCCTCAAACCCATTAGTGAGTTAAGGGGATGTCTAGCCCAAGCATGTGAAGACTTCCCCTGGTGGAATGGGTGGAGGAGGACAATGGCCCTGAAGGTGGCTGAAGCAAGCTCTGTGAAGCACTTAGAGCTTGGTCAGACATCAAAGACAGCAAGGTCAACCATTGCATCCCAGGCCATCACTAGTCATCTTGACTTCTGTTTTGCCACTGGCCCTTGACAACTCTGGAAGAGAGAGTGAAGCTCATGGCTTTGTGCAATTCTACCTCACTTAAATCCAATTCACACACAAGTCAAAACATCACCCTATAATGTTATTAATCTTTGAAAATGAACGACAAACAATAATAACACAATCAATTGAAACAGACACCATTATGGCCTGTGGTAGCTCATGGCCTGAACGAGAAACATCAAGACAGTCTCAAAGGTGAAGAACATATAAATCATTACAGAACAGCACTATGTCAAGAAATTTTAGAAAAAGGAAGACTAGATCCATGAATGATGGATCAAACAATCAAAAAGTATTTATCTTGGTACAGTCACTAAACCAGGCACTAGTAAGAATGAAACAATCATTGCTCCTAATAGTCATATTCTACTGGGGGAGAAAGGATGTACTTATGCAAGCATATGTAACATATATAAGTATATATTCAATATAATATAAGCAAATATATAAAATCATGTTTAATTAAATGTTACATACAAAATCTGGCATCATTATATTATTTCTGAAGCATAAGTCTTAGGGCCATTTTTTGTCTTATGTAATTGCCTATAAGGCTCAGTAGTTAGATCTGGCCATGATACTACATGGCCCTGTCCAGATGAGGTCAGAGTCCAAATTCCTCTTAATAACACAATTTATCACCACTTTGACTATGTTTTGAGTTCTACTGGTTTCATCATTGTTTTTGGCACTTGGTTTTTCCTTTCTACTTTCCTGATTCTCCTATTCCAACTGTCTTTATTTGGTTTTCTCAGTTAATCCTGCTCTAATATACTTAGTTTATCCTTGTGCTTGTTTCTTCCTTCCATGCTCCTCTTGTATTCAAGCCATTCTTTCAGCTACTCTCCTGCTTCATTGATGCTCCATTGATCTTTCATTGATGTTGCAGCATAAATTACTTTCCCAAATGACTACTGCCTAGCCCTGGATTATGGCTATTAAACCTCTAATGAATATCTTCCATGATAATAGTTGCTAACATTTATAAAGTGTCGACTATGTGCTAGATATTATACTAAGCACATTTCTTTTTTTTAATATTATCTCATTTGATCCTCATGAATTATTGGGTTTCCAATGTGAGAACCTAGGAAACTGGGCAAAGAAGGAAAGTCATAAACTTTTCTTCCACTGAGTTGGGAGAACATTCAGAAGAAAAGAGTTTTATTTTACTTTTGATACTTAATTAAGCACTTAACTAAGACAAAAAAGGATTATGATCTGCCTCAGTGGAGGGAAAAGCTACACAGATGAAATCACAGATCCCTAAAGTATTACACATTTAACTTTAAACAACAAAACCAATTAAGCATAACTATTTACATCTTCAAAATGAATTTCAACGTAAAAAAGTCCATAATACAAGTAAAATGCTTAAAGTGCCATATAAATGCCAGCTATTATTAGTATTAGTTACTGCTGCTGGGCCCCTTTTTTCTCTTTGTTCACATCTGCATCTATATATGCATCGTTCCTTTTACAGGCACAATCAGTGTGCATCCCATTCTTTAGGTTCTGTTTTCCTTCCTGTGCATTACTTCAGATTAGACATTCCAAATGTCTTTTTATTCCTCAAATCTATCATTTTAAATTGCATTAGCACACTCTATTGCATTGATGTAACACAGTTTATTAAGCCATTTACCAACTGTTGGTCAATTAGGTTGTTTCCAGTTCTTAACAATTACAAATAGCAGCTACATATTCATGTGATAACACTTTTAGGGCTTTCTCATATAGGTTTATTGAGCCAAAAGGTATAATTATTTTTGGGTTTCTTCAAATGTAACTTCATCAAGCTTTTATTAAGCATATATATGTAAAACACTGGAGGTGCTTAGGGAGATATTTTATATATATATATATATATATATATATAAACATGGTCCCTTCTCTCATGAAGCTTATAGCCCATTTAGAAGATACAACACAAGGAAAAAAATTATAAAATTATGTAATATTTCATAATAAATGCAGTATAGAACTGCAAAACAAATACCACGAGAGATTTAATGGAAAGGTACTTACCAAATTGATTGGGGTAAATTTCAGGGGGAAAGTGTGGCTTAATAAGCTGAACTTTGAAGGAGGTGTAGAAATTTGACAAATAGGCACATTCTAGACTTGGACCATAATGTGAACATAAGTATCTGATGAGAGTACAGGCTATTTTGAGGGGACAAAAATCAGTTCAGTTTTATTGGAGTAAAGGATGTCTGGGGTATATAATAGAAAGTTTGACTGGAAATGTAGTGTAACATCAGATTGTTGTTGTTCAGTTGTTTTTTAGTGGTGTCTGACTTTTCAAGACTCTATTTGGGGTATTCTAAGCAAAGATACTCCAGAGTGCTTTACCATTTCCTTCTCCACCTCATTTTACAGATGAGAAAACTGAGGTAAATAGGGTTGTGATTTGCCCAGGATCACATAATTAATAAGTATCTGAGGACAGATTTGAACTCAGGAAGATGGTTCTCTCTTACTCCAGGCCTGGCACTCTGTCCACTGTAGCACCTAGCTGCTCATATAGCATCAGATCATGAAAGATTTTAAATGTCAGACAGAGGAAACAGAGCTAGACTCAGTAGGTAATAGGCAGTCACAGAGTAATACCAGCAGATCAAAGAACTGGAAAGGTCATTCTGGCAATGGCATGAAAAACTAACATAAGGAAATTTTTGAAACAGTTCAAGTAGGCAGAATTCCAAATTTGGGACTTGGGAAATGGCAAATTCCAAGACTGTGAAGTATAACCATGTCTTTGTCAAATTGAAGTTAAGGTAAGGAAAAATGTTGCTGGCGTTGAGGAGTTTGAGAAATGTTGTGATTGAATTGTTAGAGAGGTAGTCAGCATACACATTAAAGTATCTGAGGATGATCAGGAGGCTTGAGATACAAAGGAACACTGATCCCTTCATATGACCCTAAATTATACAATGGAGGAGAAATTGATTCAGTGTTGATTCAGCTTAGGCAGGGACTCAACTCAGCCCAATTCAACAAATATTTACCAGGTGCTCATTGTGTGCAAAGCTACATGCTAGGAAATTGAAAGAACAAAAATGCAAGAATGCCTGACCTCAAGGAGCTTACATTCTGTTGGGATAGAAGGCCAAAATAAGAGACACTGAACATTCCAGTTTCCCATTGTTTATTCTCTTCTGTAGTTCTTTTCTTCCAGTTATTATCTCTGAATCAGAGACAATCTATTCTGTGGGAAACAGAGTTGAGGTAGCATATTTTTTGGACAATGGGTCATTTGAAGCCTAATTATACAATTTTGGAAGTAGTTTCCAACTGTGCTTAATGCTTTATTCCAGTGCATACCACCTTGGAAAGGATTTACCTTAAAGACATGCCTTGATGGGAACAATTTAAAGCAAGGGAGCCTCTAAGCCAGGGATGAGGAAGCTGTGACCTCTAAGCCACACATGGCACTCTAGGTCTTCAAGTGTGGTCCTTTGACTGACTCCAAACTTCACAGAATAAATCTACTTAATAAAAGAATTTGTTCTATAAAACTTTGACTCAGTCAAAAGGCCACACCCAAGGACCTAGAAGGCCACATGGGGCCTCAAGGCCACAGCTTCTCCACCCCTGCCTAAGTACTTGCTCTAACTTACTTATCTTACATATGTAACTGAGAAAGGCTCAAGTCTTCTGGAAGCCTTGTCCCATGCCCCCCTTGTGGGTATTAATAGTCCTGCTGTTCAATCCATGGAGTACAAACATATACATTGAGTTTCAGAAAGATACCATTGGGAATTAGCCCCAACTCAGTGCTATGAATAGTAGCAGCAGAGTGGATGCCTCCACCTTAGGGTAGTAAAAGAGAGTTATAAGAACTGTCAGAAAGAGCCAGAACTCTCCAGATTGGTGTACCATCTTCCCATTCTAGGCCTCTTGCTTTCTGGGACTATTACTATTATTATTATTATTATTATTATTATTATTATTATTATTTCTATTCTATTCCCAGCAAAGCAAAAATAGCAAAGGCACATCATTGTACTTGGCTTCCAACATATAATAAAATTTCTTCAGAGGATAGTTTAAAAGGCTATAAGTTTAAAACTCAAAAAAAGAAAAGAAAACAGGGATTTAGTATGTTAGCAAACAGGAATTTAAGTTGACAGTGTGAAGTCAAAAGTTCACTGTAAAAGAGAGCAAAGGACTAGGTCATTGTCTAAATCACCAAGTGAGTCCTTGGTGGTATGGTACATAGCATAAGGTAGCAACTGTCTTTTTTTTTTTTTGGAGGAAGGAAGGCAGGGCAATTGGGGTTAAGTGACTTGCCCAAGGTCAATAGCTAATAAGTTTGTCAAGTGTCTGAGGCTGGATTTGAACTCAGATCCTTCTAACTCCAGGGCCAGTGCCCTATTCACTGAGCCACCTGGCTGCCCCCTTGGGTAATGATTTTCAACATTTTTGAAGTCATGTAACCTTAATGTAAAAGGAATAACATAAAAGGTCAATATGCCACCCATCTATAACTTAGTGGATACCTTTTAGAGTTGCCCTGGACTTGAGAATTTATATGACTCACGATCACAGTCAATAAGTGTTAGAGGTAGTATTTAACCCAGGTCATCGTGCTTCCAGGTCCAACACTTTCTGTACTATGGAACTCCTTTAGAGTTGGCCATGATATTCATGTGCGTAATTCATAGCTACTGAAAAGGCAAAGGCTGGAAGATGGCTTGAGCTCAGTTGTTCTAAACTGTAGTCACTGTTGTTCAGTTGTTTCAGTCACATCCAACTCTTTCTGACTTCATTTGGGGTTTTTCTTTAGCAAAGACACTGGAGTGGTTTGCCCGTTTCTTCTTCAGTTTATTTAATAGATGAGCAATTGAGGAAAATAGGGTTAAGTGACTTTCCCTTGGTCCTATAGTTAATAAGTGTCTGAGGCCAGATTTGAACTAAGGAAAATTATTCTTCTCCAGGCCTGGCACTCTATCCATTGTGCCAGTTAACTGTCCCAAACTGAATTGAACCAGGCTGAGCCAATTCCATAACCACACTAAGTCTAGCAATGACATGATGGCCACCCAAATTGCTGAAGGAAGAAGGGATGGACAAGCCTGGGTCAGGAAAATGGAGCAGGTTAAATCTTCTGTGCTGATTAGTAATAGGATCAAGTCCAGAAAAGGCCACTGTGAGCCTGGGTGAGATAGAAAGACCAAGTAAAAAAAAAAAGAAAGAAACAAATTATAAGTTCTGCTTCTTATAACCTGAAAGGTAAATGGTAATAAAGCATAATCTAAATCCATGTGCAGTCATCGATGTTAACAAGAGTGATATTAAGTATTAATATGAATAAGAATAATGAAAGAGGAGGAAAAGAAAATTAGGGTGGTGTGGTTGGAGACGGACATATAAGGGGTTCTGTGATAATACAGTTTTCCCCATTTTACAGTGTGCCTTATCTGAGCAACAATAAAACAATTGATAGATGAATTTTTTTTTCCCTGTCTATGTAGCAACATTTCATAGGATCACAGAGTGTTAGGATTACAAGGTATCTTAGCAATCATCTGCTGCAAATTCCCACTTGTACTATTTGGGAACAAAAACCTCACTGCAAGGTCTGAAAATGATAGTGTAACTTGATGATAGATAGATAAATACAGTAGACAGATAAAGAGATAGAACTGAAATGCTAAAATAATATTCTCAAGGAAATAAAATGTGAATAAACTTTCACAAAAAGCTGGAAATCCATCTTCTTTTATAAAATATGCCACAGAATCATATCATTTCTATAGAACCCTAGGTCTCAAAAAGGGATTTGAAAAGAGGTAGATGAAATCCCTTTAAGGGCTGGAGTGATCAAACAAATTAAAACATTCTAAATTGCCCTATCTAAGAACAGGAAGGTTATGCCTTAAGACAAGTTAGAAACAGAGTTTTCCGTACATAAGAAATATATAGAGGACACAGAGGTTTTCAGGTTTCTTTTTAATTTAAATTACTAATCTAATACATAGGGAATATAATTTTAAAGGACAATAAATTCCGATCTAGAACCTTAACTTTGAAGAATTAACATTCATTCCTTCATTAATGCATCCATGTCTTCATTTAATAAATTATCCTAATATACCTATTGCTGAGTGATTACTGTGTATTCTTTAGAGAATATTTTTATTTAATATACTAAGGTGAACCACAATATAAAACAAAAACATTTAATGCGGCATTAATTTAATTCCTTTAGTATTCAACTTCCTTTACGTAAGGTGATGTATAAAAGATCTCACAGGATGGGAATGATCTGAACACAAGATAAGAATTGTGGGAAATGCAGTGGCTCAATGGAACTGTGATTCTTGATGTGGCTGAAACAGCAGGGCAAGATTATGTGGCCTAGGAGGTTTGAAAAGGGTCTGCAAAGTAGGTTACACCAGAAGAAGAGGAGAAAGATGAGGCATTAGCTGAGGCATGATGGTGTCCAGGGGACCGAGGCTCTACCAGCATAGACAACATCTTCTTTGGGGAATGAGGCAGTAGGTAGGATGGCAATAACCAGAGCAGAGGATAACCTCTATCATTAATAAAAATGATTCCAAACAAATTCTAGAGCAGCAGAACCCACAAAATGACAGAGTAAAACAAATTTCCAGCCCAAGACAACCGGTAAGGCTGACAGGAAAGATCTGTTGTTCCAGTCTAAGAGAGGAGCACAGTCCAGCTCAAAATGAGTCAGCATAGACTGGGCCCCAGCAAAACTGGAAGAGGACTTACAGGAGGCTGAATCACTGGCTGCCTTGACAGTTTCCAGATTTCTTAGCCCACAAATGCTAATGACAACTTAGAATGTCAGTAAGAAAGGTCTGTTGGACCTGAGTGACAAAGCAACACAGTTGGGCTGCGGCCCTGGGGCAGCAGCAGCTACAGTGTTGACTGCTTCCAGAACTCTCAGAACACAGATGGGATCAAGTGGCTGATCAAAGGGGGATTGTGGAGATCTCTTTGCTGGTATTGAGACAGGATTCTCATGCATTACCTGTGCTTCAATCTGGATGACAGTACTGGGTGGCAGTCTTGGAGTGAGGAGAAGTACTGGCATGGAAGAGCCTTTGGTAGCAGTGGAGAGGGGATCCTCCTCACAGTTCTAAGGCAGAAAAAAGTGCTTGTGGT
>JAQQSU010017141.1:0-10773 GCA_028627135.1 Pseudochirops cupreus | reverse complement strand
TTAAGGCTTATTCCCTTCCCTTCCTACCAGCTCTGCCCCCCCCCCCTAGAATTCTAATTACCAAAGGAAAAAGCAGAGACCACTGAGAGGAAATATCACCTGACTCCAAGAAGTGTGTGAGTAACCAATAGGAGTATGGGAAGGAGGGATGCACACAGCCTTCCTCACAACAGCCATGGGGCTCATCTCCAACATGACCACGTTTACCTTTGTTTCTCAATAACTCCCTGTTTAGTACTTTCAGAAGAGGTACTAATTATACATGGAACTTTTCTTCACCTTATTGTTTTATACTCTTTATGACATAAATAACACAAGATTCCTTAAAAAAAGATTAAAGTGAGGTAATATAAAAAGAAAGTACATACTCAAAAATAATTTATTGATAAAGACAAATGATCGAAAATAGTTTTGGAGACCATTGTTTTAGAACGTATCTCCACGATTAATAAACTCGTCTTCATCCTAGATCCTTTCCTTTCACATTCTTCGCATCCTCTTGCCCTCACTGAAACTTGGCTTTCTCTTGGAAATCTCAAGCCTCTCAATACCCTTTACAAAGCTGATTGTTACTTCTCCCAAACTCTCTAACACAGAGGACCATGGGAAAGAGTTGGCATGATCATAGCTCCCTAGCACCACTTTCAAATCTCTTGTCCACCATCACTCAGCAATGACCTCTTCTGAAAGTTCATTTGATCCCTTCAAGATTTTCTTGGTGCGCTATCTGTGGACTTTTAGATCAGTCTCCTACCTCCCCCTACCTAAAACTAGTTACTTACCTTCTCTGTCTTCTTCCTTGTCACCTTCAAGCACACTGACCTCTATATATCTATATATCTATATCTATATCTATATCTACATATGTATATATGTATGTATGTATGTATGTGTGTATGTATAGCATTTGTGTTACTGAAGCCTCACTTATGGCATATGTACATACAGAGACATGTAACCATAATGGTTTAGCAGAGCTCATCTGAGCTTAATTCTGGATCTATCCTTGAGCATTCAAAGGTGGCTACCAGGCAACTAAATTTGAGTTACCTCAAGATGCTATGTCTTCATTGTGTCTGTGAAGCCCTGCAGATTAGGATAGAGTAAAGAAGCTTTTAACATGTTTTTGTATGCATGTGTGTATGTGTGCACGTGTGTGTGTGTGTAATGGACTGCATTATCCCTTTGACAGTTTGGTGAAGCCTATAAAACCCTTCACAGGACAAAATACTTCAATGCAGAAAAAGAAAGTATATCTGACTAACAAAGAAAACCAATCATATGAAAATATAGTTTGTCTATCATTCACCCTTCAATATCTATCTATCTATCTATCCATCCATCCATTCATCCATCCATCCACCCATCCATCTATCCATCTATCTATCTGTCTATTTTATGTTTATAGATCTCAAGTAAAAAATGGGAGAATTAGAACTGAATATTGATTGACTTTGTGCTGGGATGTGGTAAAGGTGAACTAAGTTTTGACTATATCTGCATATGAAGGGTCATGGATACATTTGGACTAGTAGAAAATATATTGATCTTATCTCATGGGTATAGCTTTGTCTCTTCACCTTTCTACTTTCCCTTTGCTTATTCATTTATACCAGAGAATAGAAGTTTGAAAATGGAAAAATGGAAAACTATAAGGCACAGAAGTTTTTTTTTTAATTAGGAAAATAATCTTTATTTTAAAAGAACAATAGCTTGCAATTATCTAACACTTCAAAAATGTATTCTTTGATCCTTACAACTCTTGGAGGTACATACTATTATTATTATTCCCACTTTCAAAGATTAGGAAACTAAGGCAGATAAAGGTTAAGTAACTTGTTGAAGACTGCACAGCTAGCAAGTATTTGAGGCTGGATCTTAACTCAGGTCTTCCTGAATCCAGGAATGGTACTATGTTTACCAGGCCATTTACCTGGCTGAATATTAGGAGTATGAGATCATAGGTTTTGAGATAGAATGGGCCTCAGAGAGGCATCCACAGAGCAACAAACCAAGGACAACCCCTTAGGGCAGGTAAAGGACAGAGACTGCTAAAATTTGCCAGCCTTTGAGAGTCAGCCAATAAACAGCAAATTAATAGACATTTCTTAAGCTCTTACTCTGCAGATACAATTATTTAAAAAGTCCTTATTGTCAAGGAGCTTACAATGATTACATTAGAAGATTAAAAAAGAGAGGAAACAGAAGTGCTGGGTTTGGGATCATAGTACGGAAGCATGAAGAAGACCAAGAATGCAGTGGAGCCGGGTGGGAAATTAAGATGACCTCCACCTGTGAGTGCCTGGCTATCTGCTCTGGCAGAAAAACAAAAGAGTAAGCCTGGGATAATTAGGTATGAGAGAGGACCCTGTTCTGCAGCCTAGGAGTTAGATTCTGGAACAAGGCATTACCTGACGGAGATGAAAGGTCTTCTAGTGAAGGCTGTATGAAATGGATCACCAAGGCTACTCTATAAAGAAAAAGAAGACCCTTCATGTTTGTGCCCTGCTCACACATGCTCCCTGTGTGTATCCACATTCCTCAGTGATGTATTTGGGGGAGAGTATGCCCCAGGATTAAGGCAGTAAATGTTTTATTGCTACTTTTCTTACTGTATCTTATCATCAAATGCCTTCATGTTGAACCAGTTGTATCTTCTGCCTGACTGTTATAGGTAAACACATTATTAAATGCAAACACAATGGTAGGAATCTGTAAGCTGTGATTGTAGTGCATGCAGGCCCATAAAGTCCCTTTATCCCAGGGTAGATATCTTGAGGGGACCTGCCTTAGAATTTGGGTAATACTCCCAATTCCAAGTATATAATTAAGCACGGATAAGTAAATATTCATATGGTGTATATTTGGGAGTCATCTCCAAAGAGGTAAGAATTTGGACCCAATGGAGTAGATATGAACACCAAGGGAAAACATATAGAATGGAAAGAGCTCTGGAAGAGCATTTTTCAATTGTCTCTTCCAAAGAATTGGAGATCAGTGCTATGGGCCATTCAAGGCTCTCCAAAATGAAGGATTCCAGAGAGTTTTGGGGAAGATTTAGAGGAGAGAATCAAGCAAAATGGGAGTTTGGGGTGTAGTATTAACAAGATAGCATTCAAGCAAAGTGAAATTTTATTGCTCAATCATTCCATGAGTTGTGTTCCACCTCCTTTTGTTTTTCTCAGTTTGGATGAGAAGAAGTGACTTCAAATCCCAGCTCTGCCACCTTCTACTTTTGTGACTTTGGACAAGTCCTGTTACCTCTCTCAGCCTGTTTTCTTGTTCATAATGTAAGGTTATTGCCCTAGATGGCAATACCTTCTTGTTCTAGATCTATGATGACATAAGTGGGGGCTTGTTAGGAGAGCTGCTCATCGTGTGTTTACATTCTTCATTCTCTTGACCTTTCTTTGTATTCCCAGAGCTTAGCACAGTGACTGGAACATGTTAATTTGACTTGACCCCTCATTAAAATACCCACTTAGGCTGGCTAAAGAGCTAAGAGATTTTTCTTTAATTTTTTTTATCAATTTTTCTTTTTCCTCAAAGGAATGTGGCAGAAAATGTTATGAGACATGGGAAATCTTTTGGCATGTAATTCTTAAGCAGTTAAATAAAAAAAAAATTACTTTAAAAATCTACTGCTTTGATATTGAATTGTGGCTCCTTATTCAAGTAACTGAATGTCATTCTAAGAGAATTTTTAAGGTCAGTTCCATGCTGGCTTAATGCAGTAGAGAAATGAAATGGAGTTGAAATAGGTTTGATTTTTTGTGGTTGTGGTCATTTACCTCTGTCCATCCATCCATCCATCCATCCATCCATCCATCCATCTCTCTCTCTCACTCTTTCTCTCTCTATTCATCCATCCATCCATCCATCCATCCATCTCTCTCTGTCTCTCTCTCTCTGTCTCTCTCTCTCTGTCTCTCTCTCTCTGTCTCTCTCTCTCTCTCTCTCTGTCTCTCTCTCTCTGTCTCTCTCTCTGTCTCTCTCTCTGTCTCTCACTCACTCATCTTATTCAATCAAGATCAGAAGCAATTCACCACAAAGAGGCACAATGAACTTCCTGGGACTTCAGGAATATTTTTCAGTGACATAAGCTGAGTAACTGAATTTTGGGTCAATAATCTGATAATGTAGAAGGCCACAGAATGAATTGTTCACTAATATCCTATTGGTTTAGTATGTGGCAAAATGAAAGATAATGAATGTCAGTGTAGAAAGTGACAATGAAGGCATGATCTACTGTAATTCTCTCCATGTGCTTTTATATGTGGAAATTGTCAAAAGGTTATCTTTTGCAACTAACATTTAAGAAAAAAATACTATTTACTTTCCTGGGATAGACATAGTTCTAACTTGAACAGAAATTATTCCTTTGAAACAAGAGTTAATCAATTAACTTTTTTTTTGGCCTTTTTGGAGGGGTGAAGGCAGGGCAATTGAGGTTAAATGACTTTCCCAAGGTCACACAGCTACTAAGTGTTAAGTGTCAGAAGTCCGATTTGAACTGTGTCCTCCTGACTCCAGGACTGGTGCTCTATTCACTGCACCACCTACCCACCCCATAATCAGTTAACTTTTGTAGAAACCTTTTAGCCCTATAATTTGGTGGTTCTTCATATACTGCAATTAATATTCTATACAATTATGATATTTATAAAATTGCACATTTAAATGCTAATTGACTACTTAGAACACAAGAAAAGGAATTCTGAACTGAATAGTTCTTTTCAACTTACCAAACATTTAAACAGACTTTTACTGAATGCTAGGTACAAGGTGCTCCTAGATTCTCAGCTTTTTCATCCTGAGGGAGCCGATAGTCGAATATGGGAATATGGCATTTGTTCAAGTAAGTATGATACAAGCTGGAATGTGATCAAGGCAAAGGAGAGAAATAAACTAATAACAATAATTAATAATAGTCCTTGGTTTGAAAAAGTGACAGTGCACAGAACACAGGGAACTAGAGACAGGAAGACCTGAGTTCAAATCCAGACAGATATTTACTAGTTATGTGACTGTAGGCAAATTACTTAGCCTCTTTCTGCCTTAGTTTCCTCATATGTAAAATAAGATGGATGACTATAGTACATATCTCCCAGGCTTGTTGTAAGGATTAAATGAATTATTATTTGTAAAGTACTTTGTAAACCATGAAGCTCTGCAGGGTATCCAAAAACATGGGTGCAATTTTAGTTTCTGTTATTACATCTGTATATAATTATTGTTACCGCATTTGATCCTCACAACTGTGTGAGACAGATAGCTACTATTATCTCCTTTAAATTTTCTTTTTTACAAGTAGAAACCTAAGGCAAATAGAAGTTACTTATCCAGGGTCATACTAACGAGTATGTGAAGCAGGTATCAAACACTTCCTGGAGAAGATTTCATTTTAAGCTTGGCCTTGAAGCAAGGGGAGGATTTCAACAGCTGTGTATTTGTAGGGACTACATTTGGGGATTGACAGTGGTCTTTTTAACAGGATTAGAATGAGATTGGGGAAGAGAGAGGAGTCTATTTAGATGGGAATGTAGAGATTCTGAAGCTACTGCTTTGAAGATTTCCTCACTTTTTGTGTAAAACTTCTAGAAAGAGTTGAATAGGCTCATACCTATACTTCTCTACCATTTACTTATTTTCATAGTATGAAAGATGACTTGAAAGGGATTTTGGAGTCATGTGATTCCAAGTTATGGATAATAATGATGATATGAGGTTCAGAAAGATGTATTTTGTTTTTGTTTGGTCATTTTTCAGTCGTGTCAGAGTTTTTGTGACCCCTATGGGGTTTTCTTGGCAAAGATTCTGGAGTGGCTTGCCATTTTCTTCTCCAACTTCTTTTACAGGTAAGGAATTTGCGGCAAACAGGACTAAGAGATTTGTTCAATGCCAAATAACTAGTAATTATCTGACGTCATATTTGAACTCACAACAGTGAGTCTTCTTGACTCCAGGTCCAGCATTCTATCCACTGCACCATCTATATTTTGGCCACCAGAAAATAAGGAACCATGAAGATTTTGGAGAAGGGCAACAACATCATCAAGATTCTGCACAAGGAATATGGTTTTGGCAACTGAGTAAAGAATAAAATGGCAAGAGAAATGATTAAAAATAGGCATACCATTTAAGGGTCAGGAAACAATGAAGGTCTGAACTAAACAGCCAGTTCTATGAGGGAAGGAAGAGAAACAATGATAATTCTAGAAGTTTCAAATGTGAATGAATAGAGAAGAATGGAGCCATCCAAAAGATGAAAACATACAAAAGAGAAACATTTGTAAGGAGGTCAAGTTCAGGCAAGAAGATGTTACTTAAAGATGAATAAGAAACATTGCTCTGAGATTTTGAGGATCCAACTTAAGTTAGATGTTGTGGATGCATAGAGGACTTTTTAAATGCAATTTCCTTTAGTTCTTTTAGCAGAGCTTGGTGGTTTGGGAGGAGGAGTAGAGAGATTGGATGGTGGGAGGGGAAATCTGGGGGACACAGATCTCATTGATCAGTAATAGAAGACTGAAGGAGTGAAAGATGAGGATAATGTCATGTTGAAATGACTGACTCTATGGTCAAGCCTATGAAAGGAAGAAAAGTCAACAGGGAGGGGAGTGCAGTCACACATGAAGAAAACTTGGAGAAGAGAACTTGGAGAAGAGAAAAGGGATGGATGTTTATGAGAGGCAGAGGGAGAAGAGAAACAAGACATATTGTAACCAGATACAGAAATTTAAGCATTCTGCATCCTAAAAGTGGAGCAGTTTTGAGCTAATGGTCAGGTCATGTAGGCAGCTAAAGGACAGTGGGATTTTGAAATAGTTCCTTGGACCTCTACAATAGCAGCACTGTCCTTCACCAGCAGACAAATCTGGCAAAACAACATCAAAACAGACAGACAAAATACCAACATCACAGCCATGCCTCCTCAGTTCTCGGTAGCTCCGAGTGGCAGTTCTCAAAAGTCCTGGGCAGCTCCAACTGGACTTCAGCAGTTCTCCCTCAGAAACTCTGGCCTCCTCTGCTTGGGCCTTCTCTCTGCTTGGGTTTTTTCTCTGCTTGGGCTTCTATCTAAATCCACAGCTCCTCCCAGTTCAGCCCTCTCTCTTCACATCAACAAGTCCATCCCACAAGTGGGATTCACAAGCTCTGGGTTTTAACATTCAACCCAAAAACCAAGCCAATACAGGGAGATCTTTAAATTCCATTACCATTACATCTAGTTTCCCTTGGTTCTGAATGGAGTTCTTGGAAACAGCTCCAGATTATGAAAGAGCCATGAACCCAAACTTAATCTCTACCTTTAGGGTCTAAGTAGCTCTGAAATCACCCTAGAATGCAGTCTGTGAACACTATGTCAGGTTGACAATGTGCCAAGTGTTCTAGGACCATCTGGAGAGGGAAAGTGGTTTATATCTATCCCATACCAGTTATTCTCCCAGAAAGTTATAATTTATAGCTATAAAACCAACATTGTACTCTAGACTTTTTTTTTTTAAGATTCCTGAAAGATCAAACTTTATAGTTTTAACTTTAGTGGAAAATTAAATTGTGATATGGTTATGACAAAGCTTATTTTATGACATTATTATGGAAATCTCTCTAACTGATAGAAATGCTAATGGACTTTGAAGTATATGGAGCAGCCTAAATGCCAAGGTAAAGTCATCTTGAATTGTTATAAGCAACAATAAGAGTAAAAACTGATATTTACATAGGAAAGCACTTAACTTGCATTATTTCATTCGGACTTCATCTCACCTTATACCAAGAGTGTATCTGATGAAAAACAGATGAAATTATTTCCTAGCTGCTGTTTTGTCCTTTATTCTCAAAGAAGACCATGATGTCAGGGAGGTGATGCCATGACATGCAAGTGCATTGAATTTAAGGGGTGAGGGTGGGAGAACTATGCAAAATCTCTAGCTTCACATTCTCGTCAGGAGCCATCTGGGTCCAGTGACCAGATATGGATCAGGACAACTGGAGATGGCCCAGGATGCAGTGGGGGCCTTGACCTTTTCAAGCTAAGGTCTTTACCCAAACAGAAACAATTGTTATTTGCATTCCTTCTATAATTATCTCCACTGGCTAAAAGAAGGTTCTCTGGTTCAGAGGTTAAATGCCAGCCCATAGTCATTTAGCTAGTGACTCTCAAAGTTGGAATTCAAACCAAGGATTTCCTGAAATCCAGACTAATTCATTATTTATCACACCCAAAACTTTTAGTCATTAGACGTTTTGAATATATGATAAAGGTGTAGCTAAAGAATTGTGTATGATCTTCATTTTATTCACTTTCCTAGGACAAATTTAGCCATTTTTGTATTTTCTTCCCTTACTTCTAGGATACAATTCTGTCAAAGAAGGAGAAAACAATATAAAATAATGAATTATTTTAATTTTTGAAAATGTAAGCTCTGGTTTTGGTTTTAGTGTTATCATATTACATCAGGAGCACATTTTTTGATGCAAGTTTATTGAGATTTTTAATTTTTATATCATTTTCATTTTTCCCAGGTATCCTTCAATACACAACCTCCACAGCCCAATCCTTATAACAAAGAATTTTTTTTAACTTTTTAAAATTTATTTTTAAATTTTATGTTTATTTTTAGTTTACAAGATTCATTTCCACAAGATTTTGAGATATAAATTTTCTCCCTTTCTCCTACCCACCACCCCAAAACAGTGATCCCACTGAATACCCCCTCCCCCAATCTGCTCTCACCTATATCCTCCCCCATCACCCCTCTGACTCTCCAGTAGGGCAAGATGGATCTCCATACCCCAGTGCCTGTATATCTTATATCCCAGTTGCATGTAAAAATATAAATAATAATAATAATAATAATTTTTAAACATTTAATTTTACAACTTTGAATTCCAGATTCTTTCCCTTCTTCCCTCCTCACCCACCCTTACTGGGAAGGTAAGCAATTCCATACAAGTTGTACATGCGTAGTTACACAAAACATTTCCATAGTGGTTATATTGTGAAAGACTGACTATATTTCCCTCCATGCTATCCCACCCCTCACTTGTTATATTTTCTACTTTGGTCCTGTCCCTTTTCAAAAGGGACTTCTAACTACCCTCCTGCCATTTGCCCTCCCTTATATCATCCCCTCTTTTATCCCCTTCCCCCAACTTTCCTGTAGGGTAAGATACCCAATTTACTGTGTATGTTATTCTCTCCTTGAGCAAAATTCCATGAGAGTAAGGTTGACCCATTCCCTTTTGCCTTCCTGTTCTTCCCCTCCATTGTAACTGTTTCCGCTTGCCTCTGTTATATGTGATAATTTACCCTGTTCTGTCTCTCCCTATTTCCTCTCATTATATTCCTCTCTCACCTCTTAATTTTATTTTTAAAATATCATACCTTCCTGTTCAATAGATCCTGTGCCCTCTGTCTAGGTATACATGTACACATATGTTTTTATTCCCTTCAACTATCCTCATACTGAAAAAAGTTTCATAAGTTACAATTATTGTTTTTCCATGTAGGCATGTAAATAGGTCAACTTTGATAAGTTCCTTATGATTTCTTTTCCCATTGATTCCTTTTTCCTTATTATTGTCTTCTTCCCATTCCATGCTTTGATCCTTTTTGTCCCCAAAAAAGGAATCTAAGGCTTCATTGCTGTGCTTGCTTTGCTTCCTTTGCTTACTCGTGTTGCCACTCAATTACTTGACTTTTGAGCTCTTTGCCAAGTAGAACATTGCTTCCAGATAGGAGAGCTTTGTCTCAAATCACTGGGGTTTTCACACCTGCTGGAGCAATTAGTTGCATGCCCTCTCTGTTGCCCCTGCAAGCTCTGGCTCACTGGTCACACACCTCAGGACCACTACCCAAGACTGCAATCCTGATCCAGGCTGGTTAAAGTGAGAGCAATTACCCTCATGGTCCCCCTACTATCTGAAGGCCAGGTGTTCTGAAGCAGCTACATAGAGGTGGCTTCAGAGCCACTGTGTCTCCACTGCTTCTCACTCTGGGGCAGAGGCTGAACTACACTCCTTCATCCCCCCCAGTTCCAACAGAGTTCCATACTGACTTTTTACTTTGTCTTTGGCATTTATGGGTTGTTATTTCTGGAAACCACCACAGCTGCTGGTGATCCACTCTCTTGAATTCTGCTCTAGTTGCTGCTAGTTGGGGCCACCCTAGGGCTAAAACTGCGGGCTCATGCTGGGCTCTGCTCCCAGTGAGCTTTGATGGACCCTTCCTGCCCACCTGCTGGGCTGCCTTCAGCAGGAGATCTGCTTCTCTCTGTGACTGTGTGGGTTCCTTAGCTCCAAAGTTTGTTTAGAGTCATATTTTATAGGTATTTGAGGTGGTTATGGGGCGAGCTCATGGAGTTTTCCTGCTTCTATGGTGCCATCTTGGCTCTGCTCCAACAAATAATTTTTTAAAGGAGAAAAATTTGTGTAAAACTAATCCATACATTGAAAAAATCTTGTTAAATGCTGTGATCCACACTAATGGATCCCCAGATCTGGAAAGGAACTAGGGGAGTGCTTGGGGCTAAGCTTGGTCACTAATTTCCCTGTACTCAGTTTTAGTTGTTTTGTGGGTGATGTCCTTTCCATTAACATTTTTGTAGTCATTGGTTACATTTTTCATAGAAAATTCACCTTGGGAACTTGACTTTGGTTTTGTATTGTGTTCAGTGTTAAGAAACTTTATGATAATGAGGCACTACTGTGTGCAGTGTTGTACTACACAAAGTGGGAACACCAAAGAAATAAAAAAACAGGAACTATCTT
>JAQQSU010017140.1:0-10773 GCA_028627135.1 Pseudochirops cupreus | reverse complement strand
TTCTATGGCTGTGAATCTCAAGAATATGAGCCACACCCGGTATTCAAGGATGAAGACAAAATGCTCTGTGACTCCACAGAGAAATAAGCTGTGGGCGCTCCTCTCTTTATATTATTCATTTTATTTATGTACTAAAATTTGTCTTATAATAAACTTACCAACAACTTCAATAAAACCTTCATATAGACAAGTAAAATTAGGAATGAAATTAACATAAAAGTGTAAATGTCAAACTATTTATAGTTTTCTAAAAGGAAAAAATATGCAAATGTATACTTTAACAAAGTAACAACAATCACATTTTTATTATTCGTTCTCCTCATCTCTCCCATGAAGCTCCGTCAGAGAGGAATGACTACAGTTCTGTGCTGAATAGAAGGAACACGGGCTCAGAAATCTAAAGGGAGAAGGAACCCTAAGAGTCATCTAGGTGAATCCCCTCATTTTGCACATGAAGAAACTGAGGCACAAAGAGTCTAAAGACATGTATGAAGTCCCATAGGTAATAAGTGGCAGAGTCAGGAATTTAATATTTAAAAGGCTGAGATATATTGCCTTGTGGTTTGCATGCCTGCATTTGCCCAAGACACGTAAATAGGTCCCTGTATAAATGAGGTCCTAGAATATCAGAACTAGAGAATCTCGGAGTTGGGCAAAGCCTTCAGAAGTCATTGAATACAACCCCAATGGTAAAGTAAAATCCTCTCTACAGCATAACCTGTCTCCATGTGAAGCCTTTCAGGTTTTTATACTTGCTGCCAAGTATAAAAAAGTAAATGAAAAAGTGAAATCATGAAGGATTCAAGAAGGTTAAACTGTTAAGATTTCTACATGGGGAGTTGATACTTTTAACTCCTAAGAACTTTCTCATTATTAGGGCAGATAGGAATATACATAGACACAGGGCACGGATGTGAGTTGAATATAATGGAATGATGTCCAAAAATTAAATTAAGGGGTGAGAAAATTTAATGAACTGGGAGAAGGAAGGGACAAGGTAGAATGGGGTGAATTATCTCCCAACTTTTACATTGAAGGGGAAGATGGGGGAAGTCGGAGTGTTGGAACATTACTCTCATTGGAATTGGTTCAAGGAGGGGCGAGCATACACACTTGAGCATAGAAATCTATCTTACGCTACAAGGAAGGAAAAGTGAACAGGGATAAGAGAAGGGAGGGCTGATAGAAAGAAGGATAGATTGAGGAAGTTTGTAGTCAGAAACAAAACCTTTTGAGGATGGACAGGGTGAAAGGGAAGAGAGAGAGAAAGAAAGAGGGAGAGAGAGAGAGAGAGAGAGAGAGAGAGAGAAGGATAAACAGAGGTCAAATAGGGATGGAAATACACAGTAATCATAACTGTGAAAAAGTGCTTATGGCAAGTTTCTCTGAAATACCTCATTTCTCAAATATATAGATAACTGAATCAAATTTATTTTTATTTTTTTGAGTCAAATTTATAAGAATATGTTATTTCCCAGCGGATAAGTGGTCAAAAGATATGAACAGGCATTTTTGAGATGAAGTAATCAAAGCTATAATCATATGAAAAATGTTCTACTTCACTACTGATTAGAGAAATAAAAATTAAAAAACTCAATGTACCACTCCATGCCTATCAGGTTGATTAACATGACAGAAAAGGAAAATGATAAATGTTGCAGGGGTTGTGGGAAAACTGAGACACTAATGCACTGTTAGTGGAGTTGTGAACTGATTCAACCATTCTGGAGAGCAATTTGGAACCATTCCCAAAGGGCTATAAAATGGTGAATACACTTTCACCCAGCAATACCACTAACAGGTCTATATCCCAAAGAGTTTTTTTTTTCAAAGGAAAAGAATCTATATCTACAAAAATGTTTACAGCATATCTTTTTGTGATGGCAAAGAACTGGAAATTGAGGAGATGCCCCTCAATTGGGGAATGACTGAGTAAATTGTGGTATATGATTATGATGGAATATTATTGTGCTACAAGAAATGATGAGCAGGATGTTCTCAGAAAAACTTGGAAAGACTTAAAGAGCTGGTACAGAGTGAAATGATGAGAACCAGGAGAATATTGTACACCATAGCAGCAATATTTTAAGATGATCAACATTGACTGGCTTAACTATTCTCAGCAATACAAAGATCCAAAACAATTCCTAAGGATCTATACTGAAAAATGCTGTATGCTTCTAGAGAAAGAACTGATGGAGTCTGAATGAAGATCAAAGCATACTGTGTTTTACTTTTTGATTTTTTCTGGTCTGTATTTACCTACACAACTTGAATAATATGGAAATATATTTTGCATAACTGAACATGTTTATACATGTTAAATATCAAATATATATTTACATACCAAATTGCTTGCCTTCTCAAGGAGCAGAGAGGGGAGAAAGGGAGAGAATTTGGAACTCAGAATTTTTTAATTCTTTTTTTTTTTCTTTTTGGAAAAGGAAGGCAGGGCAATTGGGGTTAAGTAACTTGCCCAAGGTCACATGGCTAGTAAGTGCTCTGTGTCTGAGGCCAGGTTTGAGCTCAAGTCCTCCTGGCTCCAAGGCTGGTGCTCTATTCACTGTGCCACCTAGCTGCTCCTGGAACTCAGAATTTTAGAAAACAAATGTTAAAAGTTGCTTTTACGTGTAATTGAAAAAAACCAAATTTTTTATTTTTTATTAAAATTTTATTTAACTTTTTAAAAATTTAAAATCTAAAATTTAAGTTTTATTAAAATTTAAAATGCAAATTTTATTATTATTGTTTTAAAAAGAAAAGAAAAAGAAAATAAGTTTTGATTTCACACATATATTTTCATTTTATTGTCTTACATTCACAAATGGTATTACAGTTTGGTCATTTTTTCTCATGTTCTAGGACCAGCAAACAATATGAAGTCTTGAAGAGATGTTTATCTTTCACAATAAAAACATAAGAAAAGAAAAGAATAATGAGAAGAGAGCTAGAATTCAGAATGAGTGAAGTCTGGAGAAGAAAGCAAAGGCCACCAAAAAGGTGCAGGCTTTCATTAGCAACACTCCAGAAAAGGAGAAGATCAAAGGAGATGATCATTGTCCAGAGTGGATGGAATGAGGACAACTGGAAATGGAGAGAAGGCAGAACTATTCATTTCTTAATTTACTTCTTTTTTCTCTGCCAAGGAGAATGACTTTAAGACTGGGGACCAAGTCCAAATATAGACATGGGGATGCTGAAGAAAGAAATAACCTACCCACTGATATTAATGAAGTATCTGATAAAGCTTTTTATGCTATTCTTATGGAAAAGATGGAGAGATGTGGGCCAACCGATAGTACAGTTCGGTCAATTTGGAACTATTTGGATAGCTGGACTCAAAGAATAGTCATTAATGGTCCAGTGTCAGCTTGGCAGGTCTCAAGCAGGATGATCCAAGTATTTGTGCTTTGCCTTGGGTCATGGATCATAGCCTTGGGCTATGGACTAGAAAGGAGACAATCAAAATGAGTGGCAAGGAATTGAAAAGGATGTCAAGTAGGGACAGAGTACCTTATTTCTTTTAATAAGCATCACCTGGCCCAGATAAGCTACATCCTTGGTCCTGAAAGAAATGGTAGATGTGAGTACTGAGTTACTGTCAGTGAACTTTGAAAGACTGTAGAGGGCAGGAGAGGTATTGTGAGGCTGAAGGAGAACAAATATCCTGATTTCTACAAAAGAAAGAAAATGGAATCTGAGGAAAAAAGGCCAGAGAGTGTTACATCTATTTCTGGTAAAATTACAGAACATAAAATGAAAGGGAGAGTTGGTGTCTGTCTAGAAAGGAAGCCTGTGGTGACAAAGAGCCAGCACAGCTTCATCAAGAACAGACCATACCAGACTAACCTCTTTTCCTTTTTTTGATCCATTACTAGACTGGTAGAACACGGGGATGCTGAAGATAGATATAACCTACCTAGATATTAATGAAGCATCTAATAAAGTCTCTCATGTTATTCTTGTGGAAAAGATGGAGAGATTTGGGCCAGATGTTGGTACATTTGGATTGATTTGGATGGCTGAACCCAAAGAGTAGTTCTTAGTGGTCCAGTGTCAGTCTAGAAGGTCTCAAGTGGAGTGTTCCAAGAATCTGTGCTTGGCCTTAGGCCATGGAACATTTTTATGAATGACTTGGATAAAGGCACAGATGGCAAACTTACCAGATTTGAACATGACACAAAGACAGGAGAGACAGCTAAGTCACTACAGGATTGTTGGGATTCCAAAAGATCTTGACAGGTTAGAACATGAGACTGAATTTAAGACATTTAAACTTAATAGGAATCAATTTAAAACCACATAAATGGGTTTCAAAAATCTCACCCTGATAGTACAAGATGGGGGAGGAATGACGAGAGAATGTTTTTTTCTGACAAGGGCCTGGAGGTTTGGGTGAATTGTAAGGTCAGTAGAAGTCACCATTGTTATAATGGCAGTTAAGAAAGTCAGTGTGATATCAGGCTACACAAAGAGAGGCTTATTGTCCTGGAATAAGGAGGAGGCAATCTGACCTGTCTTGGTCAGCCCACATCTGGAGTGGTGTGTTCACCTCTCAATAGGGAAGTGATATGATCAGATTTGGACCTGAGGAATATTGGCTTGGGAGCTGGGTGGAGGATGGATACATATCCTTGGATGAAGTTAGAGTAATCAGTTGCCACTCTTCTGTCCACCATGGTGTCCTACTTGGCTGGTCATCCAGACCTGCATCTAGGTACAGCCTCAGGCTGTTGTTCTTATATTTTTTCTTGTAGGTCTAGTCAGATATGAGTAGTTGTAGTTGTGCAATTCCCGGGTCAAACTATTATTTATGTGTGTGATTAGGATGAGGGTGGTTCACATTCTGGCTTCCAACACAGATTTGCTCATTGATCTCAGCAGACTGGAATCAACAATGGAAATGTCAGTTTCAAGAGGCAATTCATGATGCATCCATCATGGCCAAACAACTCAGCCTGAGAAAAGGAAGCCATGAGTTCAAGTCCAAACTGTCATACTTATTAGCCGTGTGACCTTGGAGAGGTCACTAAACCTTTTGGTTTCATTCTCTAAGAGAATGAGGCCTCAGTTCTCAGTTGGCAATCTTTATTTAAAGAAGTTCCTTACCAGGAACTCTCTACAAAGACAAAAATCACAATTTGGGCAAAGAAGTGAAACTGAGTGGAAAAAAGTCCTTGCCTTATGTACTACTAGCTTAGTTTTCTGGTGTATTGGAGGAACTCCAGAATTTTATGTTCTGACTGGATTGTTATGAGGCACTAGATTCTTTCAAACAATAATGCCAAGCCTTGAAGGTTGCCTTAACTCTCAGAAGCTCTTCTGCCTTCATTCTGCAGCTCTCTTCAGCATCTGCATAATATATTCACAGGGAGAGGGAGCAAGGGGAAAGCAAGAGGTACCAGTTTGGATGGATAGAATAGTCCTTAGTGCCACCTTTTATGACTAGAGCTTATGATTGGGAATTTTTGCAGCAGAGAAAAGCAACAAACTGAATCAGAGACAAGCGTTGCTAATTAAATGTTCTCTTAGTTGAGGCAAGGGAAGAGGAAGGTCAGAGACCTTGGACCAATGACATGAAGCTAATTCTTGGGAAGTCATGGTGGCAGGTACAATGCTCATCTCATCCTGTCATTTGACAACCTCCTTTTTTAATTACTTTTGCTAACTTGGCTTTTAAGTTAAGACATAAGTTCCGTTGTTTCTGTGCTACTGAAGGTCTCCAAGAGCAGTCAGTGCCCTTTATATTCAGCACCCTGAGTCAAAGCCTCAGTCAATCCACCCTGGTTATAGCTCTAGTCCCAGAATTTTAGAATTGGAAGGTACCTCATAAGTCATCTGAACATCCAGCCTTTGCGTAGGGATCTCTACTGAAGTGGAATCTACCAGGTTTCTAAGTAACCCATTTCACATTTGCACAGTTCACTGGCAAGCTCACCTGTGTGAGTCCACAGAATCCCAGAAGTTGGAGGGAGCTCAGAGGTCATCTTGTCCAACCTCCCCAATCATTAGTATGTACCTAGTAAAGACTGTAGGTGGCTAGCTCAGGTAAGCATTCTAGGTATGTTGAAGAGATGCCAAAATAGTCAATTACACGTCCTCTTTTACTCGAAGTCTTCAAACAATGATAAGGCTCTACCTCCTGATGAAGTGCTGAAGTACAAGGGAATTCTGGGTTTTCATTTACTTATTGGAGTAAAGGAACTAGCCCTCAGCCATGTAACTTTGAGTTAGGCAAGAAGTTCTACATCTTGATCAAGTGCCATAATTTCCAAGCAGACTCGAATCTAATGCAGAGGATGCTAAGTGCCCACTTGTGAATATAATTGGAGCCTTCTCAATCAGAAAGAAGGCAGGAGTAACACATCATCTATGGCTCTCAAGATTCTCAAATTGGTTTGAATCATCACCAGCAACTTTAAAGTTTCCTGAGAAACTTGTTTCTAGAGACTAACAAAAACTTTAAAAAATTTTACTGCCACCTTTTCTTTTTGCATCACCAACATTTATTGATATATCCCCCTCCCAGAGAGCCATCTCTTATAACAAAGAAAAAAGGAGAAAAAAACAATTTAGTAAAAGTCATTGATCTTTCTACCAAATCCAACATTATATAAAGCATTCTCCAGTCATTGTCCCCAGCCTCTGCAATGAAAGAATGAAAGATCATCCTCATGTCTCTTCTTTGGAAAGCTTAGTCGTTATAATCTCCAAACATACAATTTCGAGGGTTTGGTTGTTTATTTACAAGGTTGTAGACTTTGTTTGAATTTCCTGGTTCCAAATACTTTACTTTGTGAAAAGAACAGATATGAATATTTTGGTGTAGATTGGATTTTTATTGCTATCATTTACTTCCTTGGCATATGTGCCTAACACTGGAATCTCTGGGTCAAAAGGAATGGGTATTTTAGACACTTTCTTCCTATCATTCCACAATGCTCTCTAGATTGTCCAGAATAACTTACAGATCCACCAACAATATATCAGTGAGCCTCTCTTTGCATAGGCCTACAATGACTTTTAATTCCAAGATGTGATCAAATATTCTGGAAGCAAATACAATCTTGACTGGGAAAGTTGGAAATATCCAGCAATTTCCCATCATGAATGACTTTAAAAACATGAATATATTAGTATAAGGGGAGCCATGAAGCATCATGTCTGGTCCTTACAGACAGTTTCTTCTGAAGGAGCCCATTGAAAATATTTTTTCTGAGTTGGATTGTGGGATGTTCAGTCAGTGATGAAAAGGCAACAGAAGCCCATAAGACAGTGAAATTGCTGAAGGTCCTTGGATATGATGAGCATTGCATGAATTGGATATGATGAGCATCCCATGATATTGCCTGTACCTTTTGCAAGTACCTTTGTACTGTCAGGTTGCCAGGCATTTGGCTTGGAAATCTCACCTCTCAATCAATCAGTACATCTTTATTAAGCACTTACTATGTGTTAAGCACTGTGCTAGGTACTAGGGATACAAGTACAAAAAATATAGTCAGTGAACTTGCAATCTAACATATAATTCTAATAAACTCCTCCAGCTTCATGAGCAAGTAGGTCTGGTGAAGATGTGGAATGATACCTTTTTTTGCTTTTGTTTTCTCTATTTTTAAAAACATTTTTATTTAAAGTTTTGAGTTCCAAATTCTATCCTCCCTCCTTCCCTCCCTTCCTCCCTTCTCTCCCCCCTTCCTGAGATGATAAACAATCAGATATAGGTTATATGTGTGCAATTGTAAAACATCTTCATTTATTATGTGCAAGAAGACTTGAATAAAAGAAAGAAATGAAAGAAAGTGAAAAATAGCCTGCTTCAGTCTGTATTCAGACAATATCATTTATTTCTCTATAGGTGGATGATTTGCTTCATCAGTTCTTTGGGATTGTCTTGGATCATTGTTTTGCTGAGAATAGCTAAGTTGTTCACAATTCTTCACTGAACAACATTGCTGTTAATGTGTACAGTGTTCTACTGGTTCTCTTCACTCCACTTTGCATCGCTTCATTTAAGTCTTTCCAGGTTTTTCTGAAAGCATCCTGCTTGCCATTTCCTATAGCATAATAATATTCCATTGCAATCATATAACACAGCTTGTTTAGCCTTTCCCCAATTGATGGGCAACCCTTTGATTTTCAATTCTTAGCCACCACAGAACGAGCTGCTATAAATATTTTTGAACAAATATATCATTTTTCCCTTTTTTGGGATGTATTAGGGATATAGACCTAGCAGTGGTATTGTTGGATCAAAGGGTATGCACGGTTTTATAACCCTTTGGGCACAGTTCCAAATTGTTCTCCAGAATGATTGGAACACGATTCTACCAACAGTATATTAGGTCCCAGTTTTCCCACATCCCCTCCAACATCCAACATTTTTCTTTTTTGTCATATTAGCCAATCCAATAGGTTTGAGGTGGTACCTCAGAGTTGTTTTAATCTGTATTTCTCTAGCCAATAGTGTTTTAGAGTATTTTTTTATATGATTGTAGATAGCTTTGATATTTTTTGTCTGAAAACTGCTTGTGCATATCCTTTGACCCTTTATCAATTGCAGAATGACTTGTATTTTTATAAATTTGGCTCAGTTCTTTATACATTTGAGAAATGAAGCCTTTATCAGAGATACTTATTGCAATTTTTTTTTCCAGTTTTCTGCTTGGAGTGATACTTTCTTACTAAAGTGCCTTCAAGCCTGGCTCCCTAAAACACTTCCCTCTCCAGAACTCCAAATATATGACCACAGGATCACAGAATCACAGATTTAGAGTCAGAAGGCATCACAGAGCCTGCTGACATGGAGAAACTGAGGTCCAGAGAGATGAAGTGACTTGCTCAAGATTAGATAGTGAATGAGCTACTGAAGGAGAATGTATACCCCAATCCAGCACTCTATCCACCATACCATGATGCCCCTTCCTGACTCCAGGAGCCCATGTGTAGATTAAAATGACACCTAGGAAACTATCTTCTCCTGAAGAACAAAGCTGGTGGAAAAACATAAGGGCCAAATAGCATGCATGGACTCCTTCAAACCACAAACTGATTTGCACTCATTCCTTTCCTAAATCA
The DNA here is from genome assembly GCA_028627135.1 of Pseudochirops cupreus. NCBI lineage: Eukaryota > Metazoa > Chordata > Mammalia > Diprotodontia > Pseudocheiridae > Pseudochirops > Pseudochirops cupreus. The sequence continues at coordinate 1,695 of JAQQSU010017140.1, read as the reverse complement.
GAACATTTTTAGATAGATAAGAGGTAGAGGTATAGACAGACAGACAGACACTCTAGTTCAAAGATTAGAACAGGACCAGACATAGAAGATACTTAATAAATGTTACTAATTAGATAGATAGACAGGCAGATAAAGCATTTATTAAACATCTACTGGGTTCCAAGTGCTGTGTTAAGTTCTAGGGATGCAAGTACAATAAAACAAGACCATCCCTACTCTTAAGGAGCTCACATTCTAACAGGGAAGATAAAACATGAGTGGAAGCTGAAAAATGGGAAAGGAAGGCAGCTGGAGAGGAGAAGTGAGCTGGCAATTAAATGGGCAGAATGGCCAGGGATCCTCCAGAAACAGAGATCTTGGGCAGGAATGCAGCAGTCAATGAGTAGGTCTTAGGGCAGAGTGATCCCTAGAGGTGCTAGGCAGCTAGGGGTAGGTGTAAGAATCTGGAGATTGTGTTGAGCTGGGACCAAAATGTATTTAATCCTGAGTATTTTACCACAGAAGCTTGATGTTGCTTGTTCAGCATGTCATGGGCGTAAGGGAACTAATCCCTTGATAACATGGAGAGCCTCATAACTTCAGCAAAGGCTTATTCTTTCTTCCTTCCCTCATCCCTCTAGTTTCTGGTACTGTCTTCTTCTTCTTCTTCTTCTTCTTCTTCTTCTTCTTCTTCTTCTTCTTCTTTTTCTTCTGCTTTTTTTGGAAGGGGGAAGGCAGGGCAATTGAGGTTAAGTGACTTGCCCAAGGTCATAAGGCTAGTTTTGTATTAAGTGTCTGAGGCCGGATTTGAACTTAGGTCCTGACTTCAGGGCTGGTGCTCTATGCACTGTGCCACCTAGCCACCCTGGTACTGTCTTCTTGAAACCCTTTCACAATACCTTTCAATTTATCTGTGTATATGTTGTTTCTTCCAAAAGAATGTAAGCTCCCTGAGGGCCAGACCTCATTTTATTTTATCATTGAATCCTCAGTGCCTAGTACACATAGAAGATGTTTTATAAATGCTTATTGAATCAACTTCCACAGTGGGGTGTATGGAAGGTTAGGAGAGATGACTTGCATGTAATTTTTCTCTAGAAATTCCTGGAGGACTCTGTTCTTCCTCTCTTTGATCTTCTCTGGTGGATGGGCTTATGACAGGGATTGATCAGTAATCCAGCACTATCTGGTTTTGGAAGAATGCTTATGTGTCTGGGTCTTTAGGGTTACTGTTAAGAATTATATCCTCAATTTGCAGAAGTCATTTTTGATGGATTTGCATGTTTTTGCTGAGCTAGAAATTTCACCAAAAGTCCACAGGCTTGCTAGTCATTATTCAATCTTTCCCTCTCCATCAACCAAAATCGTCTGTTTATTCAATGTTGTTGAGTCAGCTGAGTGTTCTACTGACAATCACTTAAAAGATTCTGAGGGGGGGCAGAGCCAAGATGGCAGCGTAGCAGCAGCAACATATCGCAGCTCTCACATAGCCACGCCAAAATACCCATAAAACAGGACTTTAAACCAATCCTGAAACTCCAAAACGCACACAAAGATACTTCCCACTAAAGTCAGCTCGGCTACGAGGAACCATATCAGCACTGCAAACCGAAACCAGCCTGGCCTGAAGCCCCTGCTATGCCCTGGGGGCGGCTGGACGGGAGGAGCTGAGGAGCTTCAGGTGAGTGGATTAGCAGCAGCTGTGAATGGGAATTG
>JAQQSU010001714.1:0-14901 GCA_028627135.1 Pseudochirops cupreus | reverse complement strand
CTTAATCAGTCACTTATTTAGCAATCAGTTACTAAGTATTGCTAATCACTAAATACAATTATCAGAAGATACACAAACCCTCCACCAGTTAACTCAATCAATCACTTATTCAGATTCACAATTACTTAGTATCATTAATCACTAAGTACAATCATTAGAAAATACACAAACCCCCAACCCCTAGGTCACTAGTAAACCATGTCATCATCACAGCATTCATATCCAAGGTGAAATCTTTTCTTCATCTTGACTCTGGGTGGTCTCTCAGATTCCCTGGATCCCCTTCCATGGTCCCAGCTCCTACCTGAATCCACCAGACAGTCACCTGGATTCAGAGGCAGACAGCTCCCAGGTCCTTGTCCAGTCCTCCAGGCAGTTCCTGCTACACTCTGAAGTTCACAGGGTCCAGTACATCTCAAAACCTTCACAATTTCTGTTCCAGGGAATTCAAGGATCAACCAAGCCACAAACAAACAAAGTCTGGGAATCCTGGTCATGCTTCCTCAGTCCTCTGGCAGTTTGGCTGGCCTTAGAACCCAGAAGAATCATAGCTTTCCAGGTGGCGGCAGCCACTTAGGCCTTCACCAGATCTTTCAGCAAAACAGCTTCTTCCAACAGGATCTTGTCAGGAGAAAATTCTGAATGTGCCTCTCTGGGGCTTTTCTTACATACATACACGGCATTAGCTTCAGTTTCAGCCAACCCCTTCCTGTTATGTCAGCAGCAGGAGACAGAGTTCACACCTTCTGTTTCTTTCACAGAGGTTTGATTAGTTATTCAGGGCTAAGTACCTGCTTACTTGACATAACAAAAAGGGGTCTTCAAATTTAAATTAATTACCATTACAGGTTGCTGAAAGAAAAAGAATTCTGGGAAGACATGAAGAGAGCTGGTAGTTTCCATCATGTCCTTGTTCTCAGCTTGCTACACTAGAGACTTCAGAGAGTTATCTCACTCCCAATGGGAGAACTCCTTCATTTTGTATTGTCTGGTATATATTCTCGTACATATACCTTTTCTGACTTCTGTGATTTGGATGAATGAGTTTCTTTGCTATTGTCCAGGTATGTTCATTGTGTATTCTAGAATTTTGTGAGAAAGAGGTCAAGTTTTAGATATAAAACTTGGATGCCTCCCTCCCCCTCCAATGACAAAAAGCTCAGAAATTAGATTGAACTCAGGCATATACCCTAGATTAACAATATTTAAAGAGGTAGATGGTTATAATTCTAACCTGTTGGCCACCAGCCCCAACTTCCTGCTTCTCCTCCTGGTAGGAATTAGTCTCCCTGGGGAAAGATGGGAGAAGAAACTAGAGATGTTTATGCTGCCTCACTTTGAGCCACATAAAACAGGTGGGAATCTTCCCTCTCTTTGAAAGGGAATGAAGCTTGAAGAGCCCCTGAAGAGGACTGAAGAAAGCTTGAGCTCTGCTTTTGCAGGGCAGAGCATTCATTTCTACCATTGAAGAGAGAATTCCATACCAATGGGCTTTGGGACAGAGGTGACAATTATAATAACTCACCATTTTCATAGTACTTTAAGCTGTGAAGAGCACTTTCCCCCCCACAAAAGTTCCATGAAGTAGAGAATATGCAATATATAGTTAGGCAAGAATTTGATATAGTTTATCCCTTGATTCAGCAGTACCACTACTAGGTCTGTATCTCAAAGAGATCATAAAAATAGGAAAAGGACCCACATGTACAAAAATATTTATAGCACCTCTTTTTGAGGTGGCAAAGAATTGAAAATTGAAGGGATGCTCATCAATTGGGGAATGGTTGAACAAGTTGTAGTATATGAATGCAATAGAATACTTTTGTTCCATAAAAAATGATGAGCAGGTGGACTTAAGAAAAACTTGGAAAGACTTGCATGAATTGATGCTGAGTGAAGTGAGCAGAACCAGGAGACCATTGTACACAGCAACAACAGCATTGTTCAATGACCAGCTTTGATAGACTTAGCTCTTCTGAGCAATGCAATGGTCTAAAACAATTCCAAAAGACTCAAGATGGAAAATGCTATCCACATCCAGAGAAAGAACTATGGAGTTTGAATGCAGATCAATCTGTACTATTTTCTCTTTTTTCTTCTCTTTCTTGTGGTTTTTCCCTGTGGTTCTAATTCTTCTTTAAAACATGAATAATGTGGAAATACGTTTAATATTATTGTACAGGTATAATCTATATCAGATAGCATGCCATCTTGGAGAGGGAGGTAGAAAGGGAGGGAGAGAAAATTTAGAACTCATAATCTTATAAAAGTTAATGTTGAAAACTAAGAATAAATAAATAAATTTTTAAAAAACAATAAATATTTAAGTGAAAAAAAAAAGAATTTGATGAAGTTGATAGAATGTTGGCCTTAAAAGTCAGAAAGACCTGAGGTCAAATGCTGCCTTAGATAATTACTAGTTATGTGACAACAACCAAATCAGTTAATCCCTCTCAGTCTAAGTTTCTTCATCTATAAAATGGAGAAGATCATTGTATGTACTTCAAATGAGGTACCATATGCAAAGTGTTTGGTGAACCTCAAAGCACTATACAAATCCTAGTTATTATCAGTATGGCATAGTGACCAGAGGACTGGTCTTAGAAGGAAGACCTGGGTTAAACCCCCCCAGCTTCTTGAATAAGGAAAATCGCTTAAACTCTAGATGCCTTATTCAACTCTGAGAATCTAAGGTACAGATTTTCCATAAGAGACCCTCATACAAAGGCAAAATTGTGATTTCAGACCAATAATTTTTAAAAATCAGTTCAATGAACAAGCACCTTCTATATCCCTCCTCGTGAACCCAGTTAACTCTGTAAGGCTGTAAGTTACAAAAGAATTTCCACTTTGTAGAAGTGGAGAGAACACTGTGAGTTCCCACATAGCCCTGAAATCACTTGATGAGATGAAAAAAAGTATACAGTTTATTACTGTATTATATACAGTATACATGATGCAAGTGTATTATATACAACTATTTGGTCATGTCCATGTGTATCAACTCAGTCTTTATAAGGTTTATTGTTGCTGTTTTTTATATCACATCTTGTTCCTTGAATGTCATCAGCCTAGTCTACCCCTAAAACAGACATAAGGAATGAACGTATCCTGCAACAAATAGAAACATTTAAGCTAAGTCAGAAGACGCTGCAGAATTCTACCTCTGTGGAAGAACTGAGAGAAGGAAGTTTTGCTTCCTTATTAGCTCTCTAGGACTGAGATTATTTATGAAATTATGTCAATTTAATTGTTTTTAGTGTTGTTATAATCAACATTATTATAGTCGATCAGAAGTATCAAACACCCAGCAAGCAGGCCACGACACTTCTGAGTGCTGCAGGAACCAGATTGAAATGTAGTTTATATCTGATTTTAATGTGTTAATGTATTAACAACAACAAAAAGAAATACATAAACATATATGACTTTCTAAGTCAATATATGGCCCATAGGGATATTTATGTATGACTTAGTGGTTCCCATTTATATTTAAGTTTGATACAACTGGTGTATATTATTCTCTTGTTTTTACATCTTCACTCTGCTTTTTTCAGGTTCTTTACTTAATTTTTCTGAATTCCTTATATTCATGGTTTCTTGTGGTACAATAGTCTTTTGTTATTTTCATATACCACATTTGGGTCAACCATGCCCCAGTTGAGGAGGATTTATTTTATTCCAGGTTTTTTGTTTCCACAAAGAAAGATGCTATAAATATTTTGTTATATGTAGTGCCTTCTCTCCTATTCTGTCAGTTACCTCCTTGAACTATCTGTTCAGTGGTGTTATGATTTTTTTCTAAGCTGATCAGATGTAGAAAATTAATTAGCATTTTCCTATTACCTAAAGCATGTCTCTATGATAAATATCACTTATAACAATGTGTCACATAATTCTATTCATTATTCATAATAGTGCATGCTACTTCTAGGTAATTTTGCTTTGTTCAGAGAATTCACATCCAAGGATCCCTCTGGTTCCCAATAAAACTAATTGTTTTCTGTCTCTGAAGGAGCAGGAACCTTCTTCCCTGCTATTAAGTTCAGAAAATGCTGCTTCTGGCTACCTGTTCAAAGATATAAGTAAATATGATGAAAAGACTGCTAAATTTGGAGTCAAAAAGTCCCTCGTTTGCATGCTGCTTCCATTACTTGACATTTATGTGACTATAACCAAGTTACCTAAGCTCCCTGAGTTATATGTAAATTGGGGGTAATAACACTCATAGCATTGTTGTGAGCCTTAAATGAGATAATATTTATAAGGTGCTTTGCAAATCTGAAATTGCTATATAAATACTAGTTCATTATAAGATATGCAATTAGTTTGAGAATTAAAAATATGCTTATAATCAAGTTAAGTTTTTATTAAGCAATTATTATGCACCAGGCACTATACTAAGTGATAGGAAAATAAAGTTGCAAAATGAAAATGTCCCTGCCCTCAAGGAGCTTACATTAAATATGGGAAAATAGCACATAAAACAGAGGTTCTCAACCCCTTTGGGAAACACGTATTTCCGATGGTCTTAGAAACTGAGACATTGCTCTTCTATCCATCTCCAGGCAGGCCCGCCCACATGCAGATACACCCATATACAAGTATTAAAGGATCACGGCATTAGGAAGGTTGAGAACCACTGACATAAAAGCTGAAAAGGGGAAAGGGAGGAGGAAGAAGGTACCTGAGAGAACATGGTGGACAAAGAAGTACAGAGAGTTTGGAGCGGTAGCAGTATCTGGAGAGGAATGAAGGTGTATGGTTGGCCTGCTCTCTTTGGTATAATGGAGATTCTAGAGGGAAGTGACAAATCAGAGGAAGAAACTAGGGACAGAGTGATCTTTCAGGACAAGAAAGCTGAAGAGAATTAATTGGTTGAGAAAGAAGTCTGGAGAGTTAGGATGAGAGCCTAGAGAGTGATAAAGACATAAACATGACTGTCCCAGGCTCTTAAAATGTATATTCCAGGAGGAACTTCATAGTGTGTATATGGGAAATTGTTGTTTGTCCTCCATTTCTGAAGAGGACCCATGACATCCCTGGGTAATATCTTGACTCCTATGTGAATTGGGTTTAAGTGAGGCAGAGTTGCACAAAGCTGTCAACCTCACTCTCTCTTCTACAGTCATTAAAGTCTAGTAGCAAGACACAAGTCAAGACGACTGGTGATGGCCCAGGATTCAGTGGATGATCTTGGCTTCTTCAATGTCTAACCAAACTCTTAAGTATGACACAGCACCTGCTTCAGTCACCTTCATGGCCATTGGAGCAAATTGTTCTCATTCATCCATTCTGATGGGGGAGGTCATGCTTGGGGTAGATATCCTCCTAACCAACTGTTGGGTTTGAGGCCTGGTTTAACTTGTCTGCTAAGATGCTGTACTAGTGTGTGGCCACCATACATAATACAGTTTCTTAGAGCCAAGTCAACACCACAAGTGGATGAACAGCCCTGAAAAGTGTTTGTCAGATCCTCACACTAAAGGTGTTAGTCCTTCTTGAATACCCACATGTGAGATAATCTCAGAGGGAAGGCACTAGCATTTGGACGTGAGAGGGTCCTGGAAAGACCTCTTGTAGAAAGTAGGATACATAATAAAATAAAATGCCTTTAAGAATTTGAAGGGCTATCACCTGGAAGAGGGATTAAACTTGATCTGCTTGATCCCAGAGAGCAAAATTAGGAGCAATGACTGGAAGTTGTAGAAAGGTTGTTTTAAATTCAATGTGTTGAGCACTTTATAAGAAGTGAATCTCCCTGACAGCAGAGTGAACTGCTTTTGAAAATTGGGGTAATGGACTCCTTTTCACTAGAGGTTTTTCTTCAAGTGAAGCTTTCTTTCCTTTCCCAGAGGGGAAGAAAAGAACTACTGTTACACTGATACCCTTGAAATATCAGGAGAAAATGAAAAAGGACTCTTAACACATTGAGTGGACACCTGTGGAGACCTTCAGTAAGTATATGAATAAGAATCACACAGATTGGAAAGGCATGGATTGGTCAATATCTAATGTGATAATCAAAGAGAATTTCTAAATCAATGTACTCACAGATCCATTTGAGTTCTGAGATCCACAGAGGCTCAACAGCCCAGAATTAGAGAAATTGGATGGATGGGGTTACCTAGGATAAAGAATTGGTGGGTAAGAAATAGTGAAAGATCAATATTGACAAATGTGTTATAGTGGTAGCTACAAGTCAATCAATCACTAAACTGTTCCTGCTATGTGCCAGGCACTATGCTAAGTGCTAAACACATCATTGAAGTAGCAGACAACGTGGGGAATATTAGGTACAGAGGCAAGTGAAGCCAGAGAGAAGTAGATAAACTAAGAAGAATCAAGGGACCAAAGCAAAGAGGTGGGTATAGACTGTGAATGAGAGAGTAAAAGGGGTAGAAAACTTGGAGGTAGAGGTTTACTACAGAGTTTTGAAATTAAGTGCCTTGGAGTACGTACAGTTCTACGAGATAATTTTAAGGTAGGATTATATGGCATGCAGCTAAAGTGGGTTGGAAAAATTAATCAGTGGAATTGAAAAAGTTGAATCGTGTGAAGTACTAGAGAGCTTTTTAGCATAAATACTGACATCTACAAGAATGATGCCAGGAGGTGGAGTGAAGAAGATGCTGAGCCAGATGCTAAAAAGCTGGAATTGTTTCTTGTAGGTTGTAGAAGATAATAATAAATATGGGGGAGAAGGTGGTATAGGATTACGTGGACTTCAAAGGAGGAAAGTTCATCAAGAACAGCATCAGGTAGTCACCAGGAAGCACTTCGGGCCAAGGAGTATGACGACACTCCCTTGGGGAATATAGGTAATGAACAATGGAAAAAGAAGAAAGTACTTTCAATTGAGTAGGTTATGAGTGATGTAGTGACTTCATGGGGAAACCAGTATAATGCCAGTAAGTAACTTGTTTTAAGCATTGGGAGGGACAATGAAATGTTTTCTGAGGACTACTCTGTTGCCTCTTTTTTGGCCTCAAGGAATTTATTTTAGACAAAAAAGTTCTAAATTCAGTCACAATTGCTCTGAACTCCTAGGTAGGAAAATTTCTAATCCAGAGCTACACTATGTCTAAATTACATTTGCATCTATTTCTAGTTAACCTGTGTCCTCTTTGTTGTTGAGGTAAAATTCAGTTTACTGGAAACATTTGTATAACCGTAGATTATATTATAATAACCATAGATGACAGGCATCAGGAAGAGAATTTAGGGAAACAGATGATTGTTTCTTAGGACTCTCAGCCCAGGTCTTCCACTCTGAGATCCCCATGGAACCAATGACTCTTCTTATTATCTCTCATCTCTGTGACAGCTCAATATTCCCTTTCTTCTGTGCTTACTCCAACCCCTTAAATCTACCCTCTTGGAATCTCTTTTCTCTTGATTCTGAGATAGGCTTTTTGATCTTATACAAATTTCTTGGTTTATGACCTATTCTCTCACACAATGGTCTTGACTGAACAAGACAGCTGTACAGGCCCAGTTCATATTTACTTCTAACTGAGTCAATTACAAAAAATGCATTCACCTAGTTGAGGCACCAGAGCTAAACGCAATGGTTTTTGACCCCCATCCTTAAGTTGTAATAAAAGTGAGTATGTAGAGCTGTTGAATCAAAATCTTGAGGATATAGGGGACCTTTTTTTTTCCCTTCAGAATAGATTCGAAGGTTCAAAGATGCACCGTGAAATGAACCATAGTAGGAGAACTGGGTTACGTTAAATGGAGAGGAACAGGGCTTATCTGAACAGGGCTGAGAACATGGGAGAAGTTGATACTAGAAGTTATGTGATTTGCATCCAAGTTAACCAGATTACCAAGCTTGGAAAACAAATATGATAGAAATTAGACTGATGTGGCATGTTGGTATCCATTGCACTTCAACAATGAAATTAGACAATAGGAATTAACCTCCCTGTAATATGGAAAATCTATGTCCATTTTAATTTCTCTGGTTGACCATTTTAAGCGTTGTGATATTGGGAAAGTGAGGTTTTGACATGTGAATATTTATTTAGCACTTATTGTGCAAGGGCCTTTGAATATTTCATTAAGAGTGAGACTAAGTTACTCAAGTTCAAATGTAAAAATACATATGATTCTGGAATCACATTTTTGGATGAATATTTCTAAATTTTCCATTGTCATTGTCTGTCTGTTTTTAGAGCTGGATGTAATGTGACCCATCACTCAGCTGTTGTTTGTACTTTGGGATTTATACATCTCAAAGTGTGAAGTTTTTGTGGGTGCTTGGTACTAACTCTGTAACACAGATAATTGAGTCATAGGGTAGACTGTGAGTCATCAAATTGCTCTTCATCTTTGGTGGTCACTCTATTTCAATCTGATCTTTGCTTTCTGGAAAATATGCATTTTGATAAAAATTTCCCCAAACTGGTATAGGTTAGTCTTTCCTTCCAAAGAGGTGGTAATGAAATTAGTAAATTGGTTTTAAATTAAAGCTCTAAGAAGAAACGTACAGTTAAAAATAAGTCTATGATTAATGTCTATGATTCTCAGCACAATTTTATCCTCTTCTACAATATGAGAAATTGGTAGGACAATTCTTGAGAAACAAGATAATAGTTTTTTTAATTCTTCTCTTCTTTTGAGTTTCTGGCTTGCTAAGCTTTAGAAGTGTAGCCAAGAACTTGTTCTTCTATTCAGCTCTAAAATGGAGCACAACTCATGCCCAATGTTTTATTTTAAAGTTATTGATATCTTTCATCTCTACATTTTTAATCTTTATCTTTACCTTAATTTCTAAACACATCCCTCCCATCTCTCTTACCCAGAGAACCATTCCTTGTTAAAAAAAAGAATTGTTATTGTTCATTCTTTGTTCTCTGAGAGGACTAATGATTTCAGGAGGGTGATGTCTTGATTTGCAAGTGAACTGGACTTCAGTGAGGCTGAGTTTTGCAAAGTCATGAGCTTCACTGTCCTCCAGAGTCATCAGAGTCCAGTGTGGTAAGACTTAAGTCAGGATGACTAACAATGGTCCAGTAACAAAGAATAAAAAAAGAAAGGAGAAGAAAACAGTTTAGCAAAACTAGCCAACACATCAACCAAGTCTGAGCGCATAAGTAATGTTCCACATCCATAGTTCCCTTACTTCAGTAAAGATGGGAAGGAGTTTGATCTTCTCATCTTGTTTTGGGGGCTATAGTAAGCTAGACCTGACTCAGGCTATGCTGGTGCCTCATATTGGAGTTTGGAATAAAATTAGGCCCTTTTAGTCCATCTAATAGTTAACAGAAGGAGCTTTCCTTAACCATGGCAGAGGACAGATATTCATGGGGGCCAAGATTAGTCATTACAATTAAAGAGCATTCAGGATTTTTTGGTTATTATTGTTCTTTCAATTTATCTATCTATCTACCTACCTATCTATCTATCTATCTATCCATCCATCCATCCATCCATCCATCCATTGTAATGCCATGCATGAACAGATTCCCAAAAGAATGCTACTGTGAACAGCTTCTAAGGTTTGGATTACACAGTATAGTAAAACCTATAGTTTCCCTAAGGGGGAAACCCTCCTTACTTGATCATTCAATCATTTCACAATACAATTCAGTCTTCAATTCATGGGGCAATCATAAGTTAACTTAATCAGTCACCTATCCAGATTCACAATTACTAAGTATCATTAATCACTAAATACAATCATTAGAAAATTACACAAACCCTCCACCCCTTGGTGTCTAGTAAACTTCAATTTCATCACACATTCAATATCCAAGGAGAGGCCTTTTCTTCATCTTGACTCAGGATGGTCTCTCAGATTCCCTGGATCCCCTTCCATGGTCCCAGCTCCTACCTGAATCCACCAAACAGTCACCTGGATTCAGAGGCAGACAGCTCCCAGGTCCTTGTCCAGTCCTCTGGGCCATTCTTGTTACACACTGAAGTTCACAGGGTCCAGCACATCTCAAAACCTTCACAACTTCTGTTGCTGGGAAGCCAAGGATCAACCAAGCCACAAACAAACAAAGGCTTATCCTGGTCATGCTTCTTTAGTCCTCTAGCAGTTCAGCTGGCCCTAGGACTCAGCCTTCCAGGCAGTAGTAGCCACTTTGGCCTTCCAGGAGGCAGCAACCACTTCAGCCTTCCAGGAGGCAACAGCCACTTCGGCCTTCACCAGATTCTGGTCTCACAGAAAACTCCAACTCAGTTCTCAGTCCAGTAGCAGCTCAGCTCCCAGATGCTGGAACAATTCTGCTTCCTCCACCAGAAGGAAAAATTCTTGATTCTGTCTGCCTCTCCTCTGTAGCTCTTCTTAAATATACACACACACACACACACATTGGCTTCCTGTCTCAGCCAACCCCTTCCTGTTATGTCAGCAACAGGAGACAGAGCTCACACCTTCTGTTTCTTTCACAGAACTTAGCCCTTAAGAGCTAAGTACCTGCTAAATTAATTACTGTTACACTGAGGAAGGAGAATATTATAGATATGGGGTACAGACAATGAAAAGGTATGGAGTTGGAAGATAGTGTGTCATATGTAAGGAACAATAAGTAGCCAGTATATGGATCATAGAGTCAATCAGTCAATAGCATTTATTAAGCCCCTTCTTTATGCCAGGAATTGTTCTAAGTGTTGGGGATACAAATGAAAAAAAAAAAAGATAGTTCCTGCCCTCAAGGAGCTTGCAATCTAATGGGGGAAACAACAAGCAAAAAAATTTGTACAGGATATATACAAGATAAACTGGAAACAATTAATGGAGGAAAGATCTAGAATTAAGAGGGATTAGGAAATTCTTCATCATGAAGATAGGATTTTACCTGGGACCTGAAGGAAGCTAGGAAAGCCAGGAGGCAGAGATGAGAAAGGAAAGAATTCCAGGCATGGGGGGAACAATCAGTGAAAATGCCCAGAGCTGAGAGATAGAATGTCTTGCTCATGGAACAGCAAGAAGGCTGTTGCTGGCAATAGTGCCTTGTCAGAAAGTTATATTGCTGCTTGTGTAGCAATGAGGGACTCTGGCAAACCTTACCCTTTGTCAAGGGCCCATTATCTGGATGGTTCATTGGACTGAATAGTATGGGAAGGTAGAAAGTATAAGAAGACTGGAAAAGTAAGAAAAGGACAGTTTGTAAAATACTTTCAGTGACAAAGAGGACATTTTATACTTAACCCTAGAAGAAAAAGGCAGTCATCAAAATGTTGCAAAATTATAAAGAACAAGTTTGTCCCCAAAGAGAAGATACCTCCCCCAGCTCCTAGGCATTAAGTCAGAGTTCATGGCTGTGAAACATTGCACAGGACATCAGAATTTTTTTTCAATGTATTGATAAGTTTTGCTAAATTCCCCTCTTTTATTTTAACCTTTCTTCATTATAAGGGATGGTTCTCTGAGAAGAAGGTTAGGAAAGTAAACAGGAGAAAATCAAGGCAATGCAAAACCAAAAAATATAGATATAAATCTATTATTTAAAGGGGTGAATGGGGGTGGGTGGAGTAAATGACTTCCAAGGTCCCTTCAAGTTCTACTTGATACTATCCCATCATTTTATGTTCCTTTCCTTACACAGCCACAGTCACATGCTCCCGGCCTTTCCAACTTCATATCTTTGCTCATATTGTTCCCTATGTACAAGTACACGTGAATACTATAAGCAAGGCAAGGATGTAGTCAGGTATGTTGGGATGGTCACCATGAAGTGATATATAGTAGGAGGGACATTTATTTTATGTAGACTGAGCTAGTTTCTCTTTAAAGGGGCTAGGAGGCTGTCTTTGGGATTTTATTAGTTCTGGGGGTTAGTGTTTGAACCACTGGGGTGACTTCCTGGCCACCTGAGTTATGAAAAGACCAATCTATGAGGAATCAGGCTTTTTCAGGTTTGTCAGAATTCCCCATTGCCACATGAGCTGATATATCTTTCTGACAAGGAGCTACTGCTAGCAACATCCTCCTGAATCAGAGACTGTATACTGTTTAAAAAATCTTTTATTATTAAATACATTTCTTTCTATTGAAATTTACATGGCCACCACTGTTTCACTATGTTCCAATTCTGGGCTTGAATTACGACTGGACTGGCCTGAGTTAGTCATAGCTGAGAACAACAGGGCAATTCACTGTGAAGCCAGGTGAAAGTGAATGTAACCTATAATTTGTAGTCTGTGACAACATCCAGGGTGTCTTCAGGGTTAGGCCTGGAGGGCTACTGCAGTAAATCTCTCTACAATCTGAAGTTTTAGTAGCCGAGAAAGGCTCATGACAGTACTTTACTCTGAGAATTCCAGGGAACTCCAGTTATCTTTTAAGTTGGAGCAGTTAAGGCTTATGCACTCAGTCTTACCCACCAGCCTGACTGTTTTCTAGTTTTAAAAGTCTCTAACAAGGACCCTATATTGTCAGCATTCTTTGGCAAAGGCACATTCTCTGGGTGGCTGGCAATTGTGGTATAAATGGAAAAAGTATTAGGCTTGTCATCGGAAAACCAAAGTTTAATTTCTTGTTCTAATACTTATTAGCTTTGTGGAGGTTTGTTTTTCCCTAAGCTCCAATTTCTTCATCTTTAAAACGTGGATAATATTTATTATATGTTATGTTTTATATATATATATATTATAATATTTATTATATGCTACATATAACAGGGCTATTTTGAAAAAAGAACATATGTCAAATGATTTATAAACACTTATTATGCACCTACTGTGTTCCAGGCACCCTGCTAAGTTCTAAGGATACAAAAACAGGCAAAAGACAGTCCCAGTCCTCAAGGAGGCAACATACAAACGAATATATACAAAGATAAATAGGAAATATTTAACAGAAGGAAGGTACTGGAATTAAGAGGGATTGGAGAAGGCCTACTGTGAAAAGTGGGATTTTAGCTGAGACTTAAAGGAAGCCAGGGAGGTCAGTAATACCCACCCTTGAAAATCTGACACTGACTTTAGATACAGGTATAGACATAGATGGTATAGGTAGGACCTGGGATTCATGTTCTTCAATGGAAAGAATTCCCAGGACAGAAGCTCCCTCCATCAGTACAATCATCTACTATCTGTGACTCAGTCTAGAGAACTGCAGAGTTGACTGACAGGTTAAGTGATTTGCCTATGATCACACAAACAAATAGGTATTAGAAGCGAGACTTGACCCCATATTTTCCATTGCTAACTTTCACTTCACTATAAAAGAGATAGTTTATTCTATGTAAAATTTAGCAAACATTTTTTATTGTTCAATAATAATATTCCAAGGGGAATTTAAAGGCCACAGGGACTCAAAACCTAGGCTCTTGTTCTCTTTATCTTTGCTATATGATCCTAAGGCAGAGATTCTTAATGTGGTATCTACAAATCCCTGGAAGGTCCAAGGACAGATTTTTGGGGAGCAGGGCCAGGAAATTGGAGGAGGAGGATAAAAATTACATCTTTAGTTTCACAAACTTCTAACTTAAATTTAGCATTTACTTCAATTGTTTAAAAACATTATTCTGAAAATTCCATAGATTTCACTAGACTGTCTGAGGGATCCATGACACATACAAACAGGGTTCAGAACCCCTTTTCTAAATGGTTGGACTGATCACAGAAACCCTGACAGGGCTCATTGTTCTACGTACTTGCCTCAGATTTTCCAAATTTTATATGAATAAATGTGTGTGTGTGTGTGTGTGTGTGTGTGTGTGTGTGTGTGTGTGTGTAGGAAGTCTTAAGTAGAGACAAGTCTTAAGTAGAGGCATATATTTTCAGGTCCTATCCTTTGCCTAGAGATTTTGTCAGAGACTTTAGGAAATGCTCTTTCTCATCTCTCTCCTTCCATTATACTGTTTTTTTTTTCTTTAATCCTTTACTTACAATTAAGGCTGTGTTTTATAAAGTTAATAATGGTCTGGAGAATTGTTAACTGATTCCCAGTTGGCACAATTATTTCATTGTAACTTTTAACAACCCAGAGAAATATTTCTAAAATAACTGTTTAATTAACCCCAGCAGAAATAACAATGGAGAATAAGCTGGAACAAAAAGTGAAGTAGTAGTCGCAGACTGGTGATTTCTTTATAGTAGGAAACTGACATTTTCCCTTCCTCTCTAAGCCTAGATAATCCAAATACTCAGGAACACATTAGTGAAGAAATATACTTTCAGGTTTGACGTTATTCTATGGAACCAAATAAGAATCAGAAATATGGTGAAACAGTCTGCATAAAACCAAGTGGGAGACCAGAAGGCAGAATCTGCAGGGCAACAGGTCCAATCCAATCTGATAAACATTGATTAAGTGCCTACCATGTTCAAGACAGAGTTTACGTTCTACTGTGGATGATACAACCTATAAATAGACAAGTAAATCCATAATGACTAAAGATGGGAGAGAGCACTGTAACTAGGAGAAAGTGGGGAATGTTCCACGCAGGAGGTGGCACATGAACCGTGCCTCGAAAGAGGCATTGGAGTCAAAAAGGCCTGCATTCCAAGCATGAGGGACAGTCTGTACAAAGAAAGGCAAGAGGAAGGAGACTGAATGCCAGATCTGGGGAATAACAAGTCGGCCCCTTTGGTTGGAATGCAGTAGAATGAGGTGGAACAATGTGAAATAAACCTGGAAAGGTTATGAAAGAAACAGATATAGTTACAAAAATTATCTTGAGGTCAAAATACCATATTATTGTACATAAGAAGTAGGTCAGTTTTCCCATGTTCAGCCTCCACCTCTCTGCCTCTTGGCATTTTCTTCGGTATTTTTTTCTATCCCTTGTGAACCTCATCAACCCTTCCTTCCTTCCTTCCTTCCTTCTTTCCTTCCTTCTTTCTTTCCTTCCTTCCTTCCTTCCTTCCTTCCTTCCTTCCTTCTTTCCTTCCTTCCTTCCTTCTTTCCTTCCTTCCTTCCTTCCTTCATCTTTCCTT
>JAQQSU010017139.1:0-10773 GCA_028627135.1 Pseudochirops cupreus | reverse complement strand
CAGCCGCCCCCAGGGCACAGCCGCGGCTTCAGGCCAGGCTGGTTTTGGTTTGCAGTGCTGATATGGTTCCTCGTAGCCGAGCTGACTTTAGTGGGAAGTATCTTTGTGTGCGTTTTGGAGTTCCAGGATTGGTTTAGAGTCCTATTTTATGGGTATTTTGGGGTGGCTATGTGTGAGCTGTGATATGTTGCTGCTTCTACGCCGCCATCTTGGCTCCGCCCCCCTCTTATGCTTATTCTTACTCATGGTTGGTCAGTTTGTGATTTTTTTTTTAAATCTCTGTGGGGCTCTGCTTCCAGAAGGGAAAGCTCTGCTCCAAATCACTGGGGTCCTCCTGGCTGCCATAGCCCTCAGGAAGGTGCTGGGTCCCTTTCCTGCTTACTTCTGGCTCACTGAATAATGAAGACTCACAGGACCGAGGACCAAGACCATGATCTAGATCCAGGCTGCTCAATGTGAAAGCACTTGTTCTCTGAACAATCACTTAGTCTCCCTGCTGTCTGCAGGCTGAGGGCGTGGAATCTTCAACATGGAGGCAGGTGCAAAACCTCTGCCTTTAGCTTTCCAGCCCTGGAGGCCTTTCAGCCAGAGTGCTTTTCTCCCCCAATTTCACAAGGCCCACTGACCTAGTTCTGAACACTGCTGCAACTGTGCTAATCTGCTCACCAGAGGCTCCTCAGCTCCTCCTGTCCAGCCACCCCTGGGGCCCAGCCAGGGCTTCAGGGCAGGCTGGTTTCGGTTTGCAGTGCTGATATGGTTCCTCATAACCGAGCTGACTTTAGTGGAAAGTATATTTGTGTGCGTTTTGGAGTTCTAGGATTAGTTTAGAGTCATATTTTATGAGTATTTTGGGGTGGCTATGTGAGAGCTGCGATATGTTGCTGCTTCTACACCGCCATCTTGGCTCTGCCCCCCCCCCCCCTTCTTTACTGATGGAGTAACAGAAAATAGTACCAACAGTTATTGTTCATAGACATAAATTTGACCAAAACACAAATCTATTAGCTACTTCAATAAATTAAACCACGAGGCTAAAGAAACATTCTTGAGTAAAAGGCAGTCAAGTAATTCAGGCCCATAAAGTTGCTTAGTCCAGTTCTGACTAGACAATGAGGTTATATAAATCCTCATAATTCTCTTTTTATATAAAGAAACAAGGGAGGGAGCAGAGCCAAGATGGCAGCATAGAAGCAGAAAAACTCCAAAGCTCCCACATAGCCACATCAAATACACATAAAATATAATTCTAAAGAAATTTTAGGGCTCCAGAAGTCATAAAAGTACAGAAAAAACATTTCTCACTGAAGGCAGCTCAGCAGGCAGGACAAGAAGGGCTCATTGTAGTGGCAGGGAGCCAAAACCAGCCTAGCCTGGAACCACGGCTTGGCCCAGGGGTGGCCAGGACAAGCTGCAGCTGGAGCCTTCAGGAAAGTGAATCAGTAGCAGCTGTAGCAATTTCCAGAATTATCAAGCCATAAGAAATAAAGACTAAGTGAAAGGTTAGTGGAACTTGGCTAAATTTGGGAGAGAGGGTCTGGCCAAACTGCCCCCAGGGCAAGGAAACAGCAGAAGTAGAGCAGCCACCTCCACATGGCTGCTTCAGAGCTTCTGGCCTGCAGATTGCAGGGGGGCCAAGCGATCATGTAGGGGCTAAGTGCTCTTGCCTTAACTGACCTGGATCAGGATCATGGTTTGGGTGGTGGTCCTGAGGTGAGTTTTAAGTGAGCTAAAGATGGTGGGGGCAGCAGCAGCCTCCTAATAGCTCCAGCAGCTGCAAAAACCACAGTGATTTGGGACAGAGCTTTACCCTCTGGAAGCAGAGATCCACAGAGCTGAAAAATCAAGTAATTGACTGGCAACATGAGCAGGCAAAGGAAGCAAAGTAAGAACAGCAATCTTACTTTAGATTCCTATTTTGGGGAAAAAAGCATAAAAGTATGGAATGGGAGGAAGACAACGCAGTGAGAACTCCTGCACCAAAAGCTTCCAAGAAAAATGTAGACTGGTTACAAGCCATAGATCAGCTTAAGAAGGATTTTGAAAACCAAATTAAGAGAAGTGGAGGAAAAATTGGGAAGAGAAAAAAGAATGATACAAGAAAATCATTAAAAGAGAATCAACAAACTGACTAAAGAAAATATTACCTTAAAAAATAGATTAACTCTAATGGCAAAAGAGGCCCAAAAAGCCAATGAGGAGAAGAATGCCTTAAAAAGTCAAATTTGCCAGACGGAAAAAGAATCTCATAAGCTAAATGAAGAGAATAATTCTTTCAGAATTAGAGTGGAGCAAATGGAAGCAAAAGACTTTATGAGCAATCAAGATACTATAAAACAAATCCAAACAAAGGAAAAAAATAGAAGGCAATGTGAAATATCTCCTTGAGAAAACCACTAACCTGAAAAATAGATCCAGGAAACCTAATTTAAAAATTATTGGACTACCTAAAAGCCATGATCAAAAAAAAAGAAACTAGAAAGCATCGTTCAAGAAATTCTCAAGTAAAATTGCCATGATATTTTAGACCCAGAGGGCAAAATAGAACTTGAAAGAATTCACCAATCACCTCTTGAAAAAGATCCCCAAAACAAAACTCCTAGGAATGTTATAGTCAGGTTCCAGAGTCCCCAGATCAAGGAGAAAATGTTACAAGCTGCCAATAAGAAACAATTTGAATACTGTGGAAAAACAATTAGGATAAACCAGAATCTTACAGCTTCTACATTAAGGGATCGAAGGGCCTGCAATATGATAATCTGGAGATCTAGGGAGCTAGGATTAAAACCAAGAATCACCTACCCAGCAAAATTGAATGTAATGTTCCAGGGGAAAATATGGTCACTCAATGAGGTGGAGGTCTTTCAGGCATTGTTGTTGAAAAAACCGGAACTGAAAAGAAAATCTGACTCTCAAATACGAGGAGCATGAGAAGGTAAACATGGAAAAGAAATCATAAGGAACTTATCAAAGTTGAACTATTTACGTGCCAACATGGAAAAACAATAACTGTAACTTATGAAACTTTTCTCAGTATGAGTATAGGTGAAGGGAATCCAAATATATGTATACATACATACATACATACATACATACATATACATACACATATATATTTTTAGGAGGGTATATATATATATATGTATATGAATACATATCTGAATATGTGTATATATGTATACAAAGAGGGCACAGGATCAATTGAGTAGGAAGGGACAATATTTAAAAGGTGAAATTCTGATGTGGGAGAGGAATAGAATGAGAGGAAACAGGGGGAGGCAGAATGGGATTAATCATCTCATATAGAAGAGGCAAGGGATAACTGTTACAATGGAGGGGAAGAACAGGAAGGCAAAAGGGAAAGGGTTAACCTTACTCTCTTCGAGTTTGGCTTAGGGAAGGAATGACATAAACAATAAACTGGTTATCTTGCCACACAGGAAAGTAAAGGGGATGGAGATGAGAGGTGGGATGATGGAGGAGAGGGCAGTGTGGGTGAGAGGGTTGCTGGAAGCACACACTTCTGTAAAGGGCCAGGAACATGGAAGAAAATTAAAGAAGGGTGGGGCAGGATAGGAAGGAGGGACATATAATCAGTCTCTCACAACATGTCCATTGTGGAGATGTTCTGCATAATTACACATAGACAGCCTGTATTGAATTGCTTGTCTTTCCAGTGGGGGTGGATGATGAGGGAGGAAGGAAAAGAATCCAGAATTTAAAGTTATATAATCAAATGTTAATATATATATATATGTATATATATATACATATATATACACACACACATACATACATGTATAGATATAGACATAGATATAGATATATAGATATATAGATATATAGTTATTATTACTACATGCAACTGGGAATTAAGATATATAGGCACTGGGGCAGAGAGACTGGAAAGTCAGAGCAGCAATGGGGGAGGACATAGGAGAGAGCAGGTTGGGATAGGGGTTATACAGTGGCATGGCTGTTTCAGGGTGGTGGTGGGGGAAAATGGGGAGAAAATTTGTAACTCAAAATCTCATGGAAATGAATGATGTAATAAAGAAAATAAGTAAATTAACAATAACAAAAGAAAAAAAAAACAAGAGGAATTATACCTAGTTATTCTTATCTAGGAAAATTGACAGTTATATTATTTGCCAGGGGTCTGGCCTTTGATAAGGATAACCTACTTTTCCTGTCCCTGAATTCCTTGGATAAATAGTGTAATAGTACCTGACATGTATATAGAAATGCATGCCGAAACACACATGTGTAGGCACGTATATATACAGATATACAAAGTACACTGTAAAGCCAAGCATACACAGCTTTCCAGAGGACTGCTGCTGTGAACATCTTCAAGGTTCTGATTACATAGTGTCATGAACTCTCTTTTTATTCAGCAGGAAATTAAGGCAAAACAGTCACAGAAATCAAAGGATAGCATTCACAATGTTACGACATTACAATTTATCACTAAAATGGCTACATAGCTTTCCTCAAAGTGGCATAGTTTTAAACAAAGTACAACTCAATCATTTAGTAACTCAATCATTTATTAAGTGCTTAATTCAATCATCCCCAAAGGTCAAAGTTCTCCACCCCTAGGTCACAGTAAATCATAATCTTGTCAGTCAGCATCAGATATCCAAGAAGAGATCTTTTCATCTTCACTTGAGGTTGGCTCTCATCTTCCATAGTCCTTCTTCCATGGTCCCAGCTCCTGCCTAAATCTACACAACTGTCTCCTGGGTTCAAAAGCAGGCTGCTCCCAGTTCCTTATCCAGTTCCCATTTCATATTGAAGTGTCCAGGCCACCTCAAGTCCTTTACGGTTCCTATTTCTAAGAAGACAAAGCTTAACAGAGCCACAATAATGTTCATGCACATTTCCAGTATCCTCATCAATTCACTTTCTGCTGGCACCACAGTCATGCTTCCTCCCAGTTCTCCTCTCATCTCTTTTCAGTTCTTCTCAGTTCTCAGTTCAGTTCTCAATTCTCCATTCTGCCACCACAAGTTTTGTTCTCCATTCTGTTTTCAATTTGTAGCAGTTCTCAGAAGTTCTCACAATCCTAGAAGTTCTCATTCTCTCTCTCTCTCTCTCTCTCTCTCTCTCTCTCTCTCTCTCTATCTCTCTCTCTTTCTCTTTCTCTCAGCAATTCTGTCTCTGTAGCTTGGGTTTTTTCCTCATATATAGTTTTAGCTCCTCCCTTTTCCACCACTTCCTGTTACATCAGCAACTTTCTCCCACTGTGGGACTCACAAGTTCTTGATGTTAATACCTGATACAATCATGAACTTGAAACAAGGTGCTAAGTACCTGTTTGATTGCCAGTACAAGGGGCAGGGAAGATCTTCAAATCACTATTACCATTACACACACACACACACACACACACACACACACACATACATATACACACAATTTTATATAAACTATTTCATTTGAACCTCACAACAATCCTGTAGTATAAATATTGCAAGATATCATTATAAACTTTTTGAGACGAACAAAATGAGGGAGGAACGTTAAAAGCTTTGTCCATGTTCACTTAACTAATAAATATTAGAAAGCATTTGAGTGCAAGTCTTACTAGTGCCAAGGCCATCATTTGATCAATTACATCATGCTGCCCCTCAATGCTATCCAATGAGAGAGATGAATATTAATAGGTCAGTGGAAATGCTATAAATGGCAATTATTTCCTTCCACATTGGAAGTCCTCATACATTGAACAAGGCAGGACAAGGTGGTAGAAGGGTAGTGACAATGACAACTTGTTGAGAGATCTGCCACGTGAACCTTCAAGATATGATGGCAGTATTCCACATCTACCTTTTACTCAGGGTTAGCCATCTACCTGTGGGCAAGGCAATGTAAAGAGAATTTAAAAAAACAACTAAATATCAACACTGGAATTTTGAGGATTTTTAGGGGGTCATAAATGGAAAGAATAAGGGATGGAGAGTCAGAGAGTTTGGGTTTGTATCTACTCTACTACCTAGTACTTTAGGGGAAGTTAATTATACTCTCTGAATCTCAGTTTTCCCCTCAATATAAATGAAGGGATTAGAATAGATGCCTTCTGACATCCCAATTCTAAATCCTATCATCTTAATCTGAAAGGAATAAGAACAGGAAATGCTGCCTGAATAATAGTTTCTGAAACTGGGATGTTGTTTACTTTATTTATTTACTCCCTTTATGTTATTTCCATTTAAATTTTAGGAATTATAGCTATTTCATATTTTTGATACCTGACATCTTTCTACAAATTTAAAAAGGAAATTATTTTGGAAAAGCGATATATAGCAGAAAAATTATTTTCAATATTTTAGGCAAAGTTCCCATAAGGGACAATAATTAATCATTTGCAAATTTAGTTTGGATAATTAAAGAAAGAAAAAATGACTGGGTCAAGAATACACAGGTACCCAGGGTATAAATTTAACTGTTATTTTTCATTGCCTGAGAACAAGGTACCACAGCAACAGAGCTAGTTCAATTCAAATTTTCCTGAAAGACACAACTTTGATAGGGATGATGTTTAGATTACAAAAGCATGCCCAAAGAAAGGAAATAGTGCAGTGGGTAATAGGTGATGTAAAATGTGTCCATTCCCTAAGATTTCTCCTCAAAGACATTTAAGTAAAACTAGCTGAAAGAGAGCTTCTAAAATTTGAAATTTTAGAAAAAGTACTAAATTTTTGAAGGAATCAAAATAACATTAAACTTCCATCAAACACCCTCAACATAATTCAATATGAAAAGAACTGATTTGGAAAGAGTACATATTGATTTTTTTTATAAATAGGTGAGTTATTCCAGAAATGATTGAAAACCCATTACATATAGATCATGATTACAGTATCTTTATTTTTTAAATTAATTTTTATTTAAAATATTTAAATTTAAATAATTATTAATTAAAAGACTAACTAGGAACACCTTGAGGCATTTACAATAATGTTACAGGGAAAAAAATACAGATTGAGTAGGGAAGGCACATGGTCTGATTTTCATGTAAGAAAAATTATTTTGGCAAAAACGTGGGTGTAAGATGAACTGAAGTGGTGAGAAACTCAAGGAAGGAAGACCTATTAGGAGCCTGTTTCAATAGCCTTGGTAAAATGTGATCAGGGTCTGAACTGTGAGGATGGGGAGAAGGAGGAATTCATGTATGAGAGGTGTTATGGTAAAAGCAACAATATTTGGCAAATGATGAGATATTTTGGGTGAAGGAGGGGGGGGGGGGAAGAGACTAGGATAATGCCAAGTTCATTGATGAACATAGAGTACTCAAGGGATGGTGTTGTCTTTAACAGGAAGTTTGGAAGATGGAAGAGATTTGAAGAAATGGTAATAGCTCAGTTGGGGAAATATGAAGTTTGAAAAGTCTACTGATGTTCATTTGAAATGTTCAATAGCCATTTGGCATGACAGAAGTTTAGGGGAGAAACTGTAGCTAGACATAGATATAGGCAGAGCTAATACTAAGCTGAATAACACATGTATTATATAGCAATTATACCTAGCAAGTCTGGTATCTATCTATCTATCTATCTATCTATCTATCTATCTATCTATCTCTTTAAATCATTTACTCATGGATTATCACATTTTATGTATTTATCTGCTTCTCTACCAAAAGATAGAGCCCACATGTAAAGATTTTATTGATGTAAGCTTCCAGTAAAGATCTTTCTCTACCATTGCAGATCTGCATTCTCTTCTGCAATTTTTAGTCTTAACGAACTTTCAAGAGCATTAAGAGATTAAATTACTTTTCCAGATTTGCATACCTTGTATATTTCTGAAGAGGGACTTGAACCCAGTTCTCTCTGATCTATTTTGTCATGATATTTCTCTCATTATTCATGAAGGAGAAAATATCACTAAGAATTTATATATTTTCCTCAGAATTATAACCAGTTAAAATATTGAATATTCAATAAATTAACTATTGACAATGAGAATTCTAAGATTCAGTACACATTTTCACTTTATTTCAGAGATATAGCTACCTTAAAATAGAAAACCCAGTAGTCTTTCAGAATGTATAGATCCAGACTCACCACTCTGATTAATTGAGTGATTATTCACATAAATGTCTTTTTAAAGAGTGGGGTCTTTTTAAAAAAGAAGAATCCCTAGTACATTGAAATGCTTCTTGCTTTTTTTTTCTTTTGAGGAGGGAAGGCAGGACATTGGGACTTGCCCAATGTCACATGGCTAGTAAGTGTTAAGTGTCTGAAACCAAATTTGAAATCAGGTCCTTCTTACTCCAGGGCTGGTGCTCTATTCACTGTGTGACCTAGCTTCCCCAAAACGTTTCTTTACAAATTATGAATTTCTTGAGAGTGATCACAATGCAGAACTTAAAGCTAAATGTCCTTTGAAGATCAACCAGAAGCCACAGTAAAGTATTGCAGAAATGATAATTTGTGAGATTCTCCAATGAACACATCACTACATATTCTATACAGGATATACTGGTTATAGATAAATGTCACTCTAATGAATCCCCCCCTTTATTCCAGGTTTTTAAGCATATTCAAAACCTAATGTAATCATTATGGAGATAGAAACCCTCAGATCATCATCCAGTCAATATTGAGTGCCTATTAAAGTACAATACTATATTAGAAGCTTTAAAGGAACATAAAAGAGACAAGATAAAGGTTTTGGTCTCAAGGCATTTAAAATTTAGCTGGAAAGGCAATTTTACAGGTAGGAGAATATAACAGAAAGCAAACATTAAAAATTGTATACATGGAATATTTCCATTTTCTACAGCTAACTTCTAATGATTCCAGTGAATTCACACTTTTGTATCATATCCATAATAATACAGGTACAAAGGGAGACAAGTTCCCAATATACAATTTCAACCTTTTTGTTTCTTCTTGAAATTCTTCTTTCTCAGTGGTTTTTTAGTGACTGGGAGTGAATAGAAAAACAAGCTTACATAAGTCATTTCATTTCCTGCTATCTTTCTTCTCTCATTTCACTTTTTCTCTCCTGTCTTCTTGCCTTCTGTCCTATCTTCCATCTTCCCTCTCTACTTTCCTTTCTCCCTCCATCCCTTCCTCCCTCCCCTGCCTTATGTAATAGTAATGAAATTTGAAGATCCCTTTGGATGACTAAGCTGACTTAGCACTTTGTTACAAATTAAGCCTCTGCTAAAGAAGCAGAAGGTGTGCACCTCTGTTGCTGATGTAACAAGAAGGGTCTGAACAGGGAACCCCTGTAGCTGATGTGACAGGAATGGGCTCAAAAGGGAGGATCTATACCATATATCACAAAGAACACAAGCTGGGAAAGTCAGAACTTCTTGGGATGAGCACCTGGAGGCTGGGCTGCTGCTGCTGAACTGGAATTTGTGGAGGAAGTGATTTAATTTTGAGAATGGGAGAAAGTAGTTTTGATTTTGAGAACAAAACTCATGAAAACTTCTGAGGGTCAGCTGGAGCTTCAGAAGACTGAGGAAGCATGGCTGTAGTGCCAGTATTGTGTACAAATATTGTTGTGGCTTTGTTAATGTGTATAAATGTTCTTGTGGTTTTGGTAAGCCTTGTCTTCCCAGAAACAGAGACTGTGAAGGATTTGAGATGGACTGGACACTGTGAGCTCCAGGAACTGCCCAAAGAGCTGCACAATGAGCTGAAAACTGTCTTCCTTTGAACTCAGTGTGCAGTTGGTTAGATTTGGGCAGGAGTTGAAACCATGGAAGAGGAGCCATGGAAGCTGAAAGCCTGCTGTGAATCAAAGATTAAAAGACCTCTCTGTGGGTACTGAGTAGTGATGAAATTGTGATTTACTTTTGACCAGGGGGTGGAAGGCTTGTGTATTTTCTACTACCCTTTAAGAGGGTACTGAGTAGTGACTGATAACTGAATAATGACTGATTTGTAACTTAGTGTGCCCCATGGGTGGAAGACTTTGACCTTTTTTACTTTGTGATTGAGTGATTGGGTTACTAAGTAATTGATTGACTAAATGATTGTACTTGGTTGAAAACTACTGTGACCACTTTGGTTAAAATTATGTGGCCATTTTAGTGATAAGTTGTTAAACTATAACATGGTGAATGCTGTATTTTGATTTTCTGTGATAAGCTGTAACATTGTGAATTTTGTATCTTGACTTTCTGTGAATGTTTCACTCTGATTTGCTATTGAATAAAGAGAGTTCACTATACTATGTAATCAGAATCTTGAAAAATGCTCACAGCAGCAGTCCTCTGGAAAGCTGCTTGTATGTGGCTTTACACCTTTCTGCTTTATTTTTTTTTCCTAACATCCCTTTCTTCCTTCTTTAGCAATTATGTGTTGACTGCAGCAATTATTAGCTAAGAGGTGAGAGATACATTGAAATGAACACTCCACAATGTTGTTGGCAACACACTTAAAACCTTGTAGGCAGAGGTATCCA
The DNA here is from genome assembly GCA_028627135.1 of Pseudochirops cupreus. NCBI lineage: Eukaryota > Metazoa > Chordata > Mammalia > Diprotodontia > Pseudocheiridae > Pseudochirops > Pseudochirops cupreus. The sequence goes on along the minus strand of JAQQSU010017139.1, from coordinate 345 downwards.
TGTGTTCAAATTCAAAGTAGAAATAAAGAAAGTGCATAGAAAAGGCAAACAGTATCATGAGAGTTCAGGGAAGACAGAGATGTCTGAAGGTTTTGGTCATCAAATGCAATCAAGGAGAGAGTATTTGAACTGGACTTTGATGGAGAGATAGGATTTAAACTATGAATTTAGCTAAAATAAAATACTTTGCTTAGAATGTAAGATAATGAGGAGGTCTGTATGAAGCCTGGAAAGGTTAGTTTCTTTTATTTAAGTTCTGATACTATAGGTTGTCTTAGCATAGTAAAACCTTCCAGAGTTTTCAGTACACTGGAATAGCCTTAGAGAATAGAGTAACCTTCATGT
>JAQQSU010017138.1:0-10773 GCA_028627135.1 Pseudochirops cupreus | reverse complement strand
GTGACATAGGAGAGAATAGACTGGGGGAGGGGGGACACACTGGGATGGCTGTTTTGGGGTAGTGGGTAGGGGAAAGAAGGGGAGAAAATATGTAACTCAAAATCTTGTGGAAATGAATGATGCAAACTAAAATAAAATTTTATAAAAACAAACAATTGATCTCAGAGACATTAAGTGATATAACCATGGTCACAGAATGGGTAAGTGTCAGGACAAAAAAAAACAGAACATCTTTGCATCTGAAATAATATTAATATGTTATTAACAAACATCTCCAAATTCTAAAAACCTAAGATATGAAAATACAAATTTCTAAGACAGACAAATCATGAGATAATTATGTATATATAGAAGAGTGTTTTGCTTCACAGGAGGCTCTTTAAAGTACTGAATCCCACTAGATTTAACTCACAGTAATTCAAAAAAAAAAACTTTTCAGAAAACATCTCTGCTAGGCAGAGCTATAAACTGAAAAATGCTTCTATGACCCTCCAAGCAATAGATAGCTGGGAGCAAGGTTTTCTGATTTGGGTTCCTTTCATAGTTTCCATCATTTATAATGTGAGTAAATTACAACCAATTGAAAGAGGAACAGTAGACCAAAGACAAGGAAGCTGGTGAATGGGACAAGTAATGAATGTGTCACAGTTGAGGTGCAGACAATAGAAATGGTCCTACACTTCCCTGCATACTGTGGCATTCTCTCATTTTTCTCATTCCAAATCTTCCAGTTACTACATAGGCAACAAAAGGATATTCAACCAGTTGCCAAGAGTGAGGCAGAGGTAATAATGTGGTGTCATTTTCAAACAAGAATAGCACTGGGTTTTTTTGGAGCATTTACTCCCCATACCATGGGAGAAGTTACTAGGAAGTATACCTACAGAGTGACTTTCTCCAGCATAAAACTCAGGGATAGGAAGGGAGTACATGTAACTAGGGCTTCTTTTATAAAGGGAAAAAATGAACAACCGAGAATCTGAATCCAGGGTATTCCAGATCTCAGGGAGAATCTCGACCTCAGGTATCTATCCCATGGCACCCCTAACATAGTATGGTTGGCTTGAAGTTAAAAATCAGGGAAGAGAATATAGGATGCATACTACCTCTACCCCAATCCCAAATTCAAAGCACATTCCCCTGGATGTTTGTCTCCCTGGGACAATGCCCAATTTGTCTCATACTAGTTATTGCTCTGGAGTATAGTATCTGCTTCTACTAATAACAGGTCAGGGGAAAAAAAATCTTTCTAGTGTCCTCTCAAATTTCATGATGTATTCTGCTGTTTTGAGGACAAGAAGCATGAGATAAGACAAATGTGTAATTACTTCTTGACCCACTCTTCCTAGTTATACATTTTCATGAGATGCCATGATTCATTATTTGCATTGATATGTACAGAAGGATGGGGATGCCTAGTTGATATTCATTTATTCAGCAGTCTGTAATCTATATTTAATGGAGTACCAGACTGTGGCATAATAAACCGTTTAAAAAGATAGCTGCTGCTTACACAGGGGTTATTGCTTGCATAACCTGTACTTATTTTTCATTACAAAACTAAAAGAGCAGAGCATAATTCATACAAGCAAATGAAGTTAACATTTAATGGCTTGAAAAATGATAGTATGAGCTTGTACTATGCAATGCACTGAGTGGTTATAAAACAAAGTAAAGAGGCCCCCAAAAAATTACTAAATAAAAAGGCATTTTACTGCACTCTGAAATATGGATGCCAGAGCAAACAATGAAATTTCACTTTGTCATGTACTAAGGAGTTCTTTAATTGGCTTGACTCATAGCTTGGAGGAGCAATTTGCTCCTCAGAAGTAGGTTTCTTAGAGAAAACTCAGCCCTGGCACCAAAAGCCCTGGCACATGTTTTGGCCTCTTGATTCTTTCCTAAAAATGGAATTTTGGAAATTTCATATTAAATACCAGGTGTTTTGTATGTACCAGTACACCTTCAACAAATTGAAAACAGGTCAGATTCCTGATATGAAACTATTGGAATTACGTGTTTATAAAAAGGAGCATATACATGTCAAAGTACTCTCTGATTCCCAAGTGCCCTAGTTCATGCACAATACACAGAGCTATTCAAAAGCATTTCAAAGATGATATAGGCTGCCTAGTGGTGCACTGAGGAGAATGCTGTTGAAAGGAAAGAAGGAAGGAAGGAAGGTAGGAAGGAAGGAAGGAAGGAAGGAAGGAAGGAAGGAAAGAAGGGAAAGAGAGAGGGAAGGAAAGAAGATTCCACAGTCTCCCTCTTAGGTTTTAATCTTCACCACAAAGAATGTCTTTCTTGTATCCAACTTCTATCTCCTATGCCATTATCTAATTTATTCTCCCCTGTTGTCCGTAACTGGAACCATAGGATAGTTGATTAAGATCCTTTACTTGACCGATTTTCCATATATCTGTTCACTAGCTTTCTTCAAATTCTCTCGATGAGAATTTGACCTAATTAACACCTAATGCTAGGTGTTAAGTCATAGAAGCATAGTACTCAAGTTGGAGGAGACCTCAAAGGTCATCTAGTCAAATCCTTCCAGATATCAATCTCATCTGGCAAGTGATCATTGATCTTCTGCCTGAAGATTTCTAGGAATGGCAAACTCACTACCCTACCTTCAAAGGCTTCCAATTTCATTTTCATATGTGACTTGACTCTCTCTGCTTATTTATATATCTGGAGTAGTAAATGAATACCTTTCTGTTGGTCTCAGATCAATTACCTCATAATACTATCATGGAATTTTCTGTATATATTTATATGATTGGTCTATCTCAGTTTCCTTTACTCAAAACCATCTATGTTTTCCTCCCTTATTCAAGAGTGTGTTCTGGGTCTCTGTCTTTGCTGTGAATCAAACTTGTCTCATTGTTGATGTCTAGCTTCTTTCCTCCAATGGAATACAGAAAGTTTTTGCTAATAACTATTGTTAGCTCTTTGGTTTTATTTTATTTTATTATATTCTTAGAGTTAACTATGGTTTTGATAACATGTGAGAACTCTCTGTTTTTGCTATTGTTGTTGTTTAAAGTGAACAATGGTTGCAAAACCTTTGTGACTCTTTGGTCATTCATTTTCAGTATTGACTACTCCATTTTAATTATTCTGAACTCCATCTTGTCATTGTATGGATCCCATTTCTTATCTTTCACAGCCTTCTTCACTATTTCCATTCCCCTCTACCTTATCCCAATAATGTTCTACTCTAAATCTACCTTCCTTTGTGTTCTCTTGAATTCCTGTTTCATAGTTAACAAGCTTGTTTTCATTGAAAAACTTTTCCTTTCCTATTCACTCTGATGGATGCCTCCTCCTGACATGATATCTCTGGCCACCCTCTCCAGTAATGATTGTACTTTCACACATCCCTTTACTCACCAGTCATGGTAAGAGAATCAGAATAATCTTTTCTATCCATTACTACTTCGCAGCTCTGCATATACCACCATCAAAGTATTCTCTCTTCCTTTGAAGTTCATTGAATCCAAATTTAACACCAATCAATATTCAGGTAACTTAACAACTGACTTGCAGGACACTTTCCTTTCTCCTTCAATGAATTCAGGGCCTGGATCTGTATTTGTCCCCATCTCAAATCCTGTACTCATACTAAGAGACTTCAGCATACATAGTGATACTCCCTCAAATATTTAAATTTCCCAGTTCCTCAATTTACTCAGTTCCTAAGACCTAGTAGGTACCTTACAGGGATGTTCATAACCTTGATCTTGCCTTCACCCACAAATAATATGATTATATTGAAGCAAACTCCAAAATTCCTTTATCTGAATATAATCTTATATTATTCAGTCTTTCCGACTATCTTATAACTCCAACTGTGTTCTTCATTCTCATGAAGATCTGCAATTTCTCCTCCCTCAGTACTCAGGTCATCAGCCCTGTACTATCTATATGTTTCTTTCTTCACTCTCTTGACGCCTTCATAATCCAATTCAACTCTTCATTATTCTATGTACTTAAGTCTTTTTCCCCCGTATCCTCTTACCAATCATACATTGATAAACCCCAGCTATGGATTACTCCCATTATCTGCAGTCTTTGCTTTATGTATGACTGAAGAGAATTGTAGAAATTTTAAAAACATTTGACTGCTCCACTGAAAATGTGTTATGTTATTTCAAAAAGGCCTTCATCACAGCAAGACAATTCTTTTACACTTCTCTAATCAATTCACATAATAATTATCCCAAACTTTTTAATTCCTCCTTCTGTCTCCCATCTATACATATATATATGTAAGTGTCCATGATCACATCTGTATATGCATATATGTCTACATTGTACATGTCTTCTAAGCACTTTGCATATTGTCTCCTTCATCAGAATGTGATCTTTTTGAGGCTGGGAATTATTTTTTACCTTTCTTTATATCCCCAGTGCTTAGAATATAATAGGTATTTATTAAGTGCCTGTTGACTACCTGGTCTGCTTCCTGAATGTATAGAAGATATAGAAACTGATGATGGATATCATGTATAAGTTTTCTCTAGTCACCCAAATCTAAATACATATACACATATGTTTACATATGTGTGCATATGGTACTATAAATGTGCATATGGTATTATAAGTATGAGTTCATTGATCAACTAACCCATTGACTAACTTCTTGTCACAGCACAATTTGTCAAATTCTCTTAAACTAATATTCTTAGCACACTAGAAGTCACTGAAAACTACTTCCGCAGGATCATAGCCCATATGTCAGTGGTTCTCAATCTGTGGGCCATGACCCCTTTGGAGGTCAAACAACTCTTTCACAGGGATCACCTAAGACCATCAGAAAATACATATTTCTGATGGTCTTAGGAACCGAGATACCACTCCTCTATCCATCCCCAGGCAGATCTGCCCACATGCAGATACACCCACATACCAGTATTAAAGGGTTGAGGCATTAGGAAGGTTGAGAAAGACTGCCATATGTGGTACAGTAGGCACTTGAACTCAGTTCTTTATGGTTCTGAAGTCAGCTCTCTATTTCCTGTGTCACCACCATATACATACACAATTCACACAAATATGTATTCCCTATTCTGTCATATTGTTGATATCCTGCCTTCTGTGAGATTTCTGTTAAAACAAAACAATGTAAAATATATACTGTTTTCCCTATATTAAATTGGGAACTTAAGTTTCAGCTACCACCGGACATTATTACATCAAATTTCTTCTTTGAAATTGGATCAGAACTCAATCTTCAAAAAATGGAAACAACACCCTTTTTTGCTCCCTTGTATGAGTGCAATGCAAGGGTGAAGGAGAACCCTAATTTAAAATTCCAGAACATAATTATCCCAAAAGCTGTGCAAAGCACATCCTGAAGCATGGTAAATGAGAAATGCAGAAAGTAATGACTAAATCAATAGTATCTATAAGCCAGAATGTTGAGAACGTCTTATCTGCAATACTGATAGCTATTTGTAATACAAAGAGACTTACTTAATGCTCAAATATAGAAGAGAGCAGAGGCCCTCATAAACTAAATAGGTTTATAGATCTAGCAAAGCCACCAGCAGAAAAAAAATAGTTCTTTATTTGGGTTAAACTGTTTTAAAAAATGGAAAAAGACTCATAAGTCAAGGGCTTCCAGGGATCCAAATTGAGTGAACAGAAAGGTAAGATCAAAGCACGAGAATCAAAAAAAGAGTTGGGGCCAGGTAGGTGCATTCCCAAGCCTGTACTCTGAATAGGAAGTGAGAAGGGACAGAATCAGAACCCGCGGTCCCTTTAGCTACAAATAGCATGTAATTATCAATATGCATGCAAACACATCAAGAACAGCCTGGGGCACTTCAAACTGGTAAATAAATTTTCAAGGGACAGGAAAAATATCTCAGCTTCTAGCTATGGACCAACTGCTAAATACCACAAATGAATTCTCAGAGTATAATATAAGTTACTTGTTAGCTTCTGTATTATGAGGTATAAGACAATTCACAACAAATAGAAGTTATCCCTCAATTACATATATGTAACCATTGAGCCATATGTGGAGATACTTGCCATGATGCTTCTCCCATCTGGTAATAGATCATCAAAGTCCAAATCAACCTGGCTGGGCTGAGTCATCAGATTTCCATAGAGAAGAGAGGCTGATGAATTTCAAGTACCTCTGCTGGTTTCTCAAAACAATATACCTACTCATGCTGGTCTAAACCTTTGTACTTGGATAGTATTAAGCATTTGAGATCAAATTAAATCAAGGACAAGACCTAAACAAGAATCTGAACTAAAGTTAGAGATAATCATTTCTTCTTTAGGGAGTAGACAACTCATGACAAGGAGATCAGTGGCTTGTTTGACAGAGGCACAGTAAACTAACCAGGAATGATTCATTCTTTCATTCATCGAATAAACAACTATTTACTGAATGTTTAACTCAGTCAATCAACAAGAATTTATTAAGTGCAGAATTCTGGCAATACAAATATAAGAAGAAAGAAACATGGTCCCTGCCTTCTAAGACCTTACATTCTCATTAGGAAAGATTACACATAAAAGGACACTAAATGGAGCAGGGTAGAGAGAAGGGAGTGAGTGTCCCTGGGGCACTGTAGAGAAAGGGTCAAGAAAGTCAGGAGGGAGTATAGCCTAGAAAGGAAAAGGTCAAAGCTGGTCTGGAGGTTCTAGGAGATGCCATCCAATCAGAGGTGGAGACCCAAGCACAAAAGGTACTTTCAATGCTTCCAGTGTGAGAATTCCAAGGTGAAAAGATTTCTTGGACATGGTTAAGAAAGACTATATTGCAGCCTGGAGAAGAATGAAAAATGTGTAAGTCACTGTTTTACGTATGCATTGTGCTATGCATTTCAAGGGATAAAGAAAACAATAGCAGAATAGCTAAGACCATTACCAAAAATGAAACTATATTAGAGGCCTAAATGTGGTAGGTATAATAAGAAAGATGTGAAGAGAATACAGAGTAGAGGAGATTATTTTTGACTATGAAAAGAATGGAAAATATTATAGAAAGTAAACTTTGCAGAAGAGATAGATTTTGAACTGTCATTCAAAATGAGGCCTATTTAGGCATTTCAGGGAGATGGACTGTGATACATAAAAGTATGGAGATGGGAAAACAGAACTCATTCAGGGAATAGTTTAACTCGCCCATAGCACTGGGTAAAAGTCGGGGGGAAGAAAGGATCATCAAAGATAGTTTTAGGGGTTATCCCTGTGAGACTGGAATCAAGGTAGTACTTTTGAATTTGGCATAAATAAAGAAGTTCATGAGAAGGAACCAGTATGGCAGTAGGGGCAGAGGAAAGACATGATTACTTCTCTTCTGGACATGTTAGTTGAGATTTACATGAAATCATGTCTTAAGAAATGAATAGGACTATGTGCAAACTTTGCTTTTCCTTGTTTATATCAGGTTCTTTAGTAAGCACTGTGGAAAAATATCTCATTACATGTCTCATTAGTAAAGTTTGAAATGGGGCATCTAGGTGGCTCAGTGGATAGAACACTGGATCTGGAGTCAGGAAGACCTGAGTTCATATCTGGCCTCAGACACTGTGTGAACTTGGGCAACTCACTTAACCCTGTGTGCCTCAGTCTCCTTATCTATAAAATGAATTAGGGAAGGAAATGGCAAATCGCTTCAGGATATTTGCCAAGAAAATCCTTAAAAGCGTTGAACACCACTGAAAAAGACTTAACAACAACAAAGTTTGAAATACTGAAGGAGAAGGTAGAAGAGAGAAAAAGTAAAGCAACTCATTTGAGGAGACAGTAAAGAAAAGCAATCACAGAGAATGGGAATAGGTCAGATCTACTGGGAATCTGATGGAGGAGGATGGCCAAAACTGTAAAGTCACATCAGTTTTTATAGGGTTCTTATTGAGTTCTAGCAGAAATGGGCATTGGAGGAAAGAAGTTCAGAGCCTGGTCCTAGATGCTGATGCTGACTCTTAATGAGGAGGGGAATGTCTGCAGAATTGGTAGCTGGTGGATATTCAAATTCCCCTAGAAGGTACACCTCAAGAGGCTTTCAGCAGGTGCTGCTTGTCTTACTAGGTACAGGGGATCCTGGGAATTTGAGTATTCCAGGAGTTTTTTGGTTAGGCCAGGAGACTTCTGAATTCTTTGTAAGGAGAAATAACAGGTTATAAGGGAATTCATTTCATGATCATGGAATTGTAGAACTTTAAAATCAGAAGAGATCACCTAATCCAAAACCTCTCCTTTCCCAGGAAGAAAATGAGGCCAAGAAAGAATAAGTCATCTGATCAATTTTTTTTTAAATCTACAGCAAGATCTCATTAACCAGAGGTCATTCTTCCGTTGATTTCTGTACACAACTGAAAACCGAGAAATAAGAAAGGGGCGGATGGGAGGCTTTGAATTAACTAAAAAAAAAAAAAGTTGTAAAATCTATGTAGTAAAACTCACCCACTTGGCTTTAAGGAGTATGGATCCCATTTACTCTTACTTTATACACAATTCTAATAAGTGTTGGCTATTTCATTTCTAGGTAATAGACAGAAATAGGGAGAGTGCTATACATGGGCAAAGAATGAGAATATCAAACATCTTGACAACAATGAAAGAGATAGAAAACTAAATAAATACTAATGAAAGAATGCAGCAAACTAGATAATGGAAGGGCACATAGTGTGAAAAAAGTAGCCCTATCACTTCACTGGTTCTTGAGAGCAACTCTTTGTTATACCATAACAATCATCCAGAGGAATGACCTGGGACATTGTGAAAGCATTAAATCATGTTCAGTAAAGTTTGTTTCAGATGATAGAGAGACCAGAAATGTCTTTGAGAAATGTTTCCATCTAAAAGTAGTATTAAAATGCTTAAAGTTATAGTTATCTAGGAATCTCTGGTTTCCTAATAAAGTTGTTGTGTTTTGTTTTTTAAAGCAAAGAATAAATACTTTGTATAGGATCACACAATCAGTATCTATTAGAAGCAGGATGGAAACCTATCTTTACCCTTCTGAGGCCAGCTCTCTAACCATTACACAACACTGTCTCTTCTGACAGTAGGTAAAAGGCTTATTACTGTAGCTGAGGAATTGAACTAGGATTCAAAAGAAACAAGCTGTAATGGTAATTAATTTAGCAGGTACTTAGCCTTTAGCAACTAAGTAAGCCCTTAGTAAGCCAAGTACCTCTGTAAAAGAAACAGAAGGTGTGAACTCTGTCTTCTGTTGCTGACATAACAGAAAGGGGTTGGCTGAGACAGGAAGCCAATGTGTGTGTGTGTGTTTAAGAAGAGCCCAGAGAAGAGATAGGCACAATCAAGAATTTTTTTTTTCTTCTAGATGGCTCCTGGTGGAAGAAGCTGTTCTGCTGAGAGATCTGGTGAAGGCTGGAGTTGCTGCCTGGAAGGTTGCCTGGAAAGCCAAAGTGGCTGTTGCCTCCTGGAAGACTGAGATTTCTTCTGGTTCCTAGGGACATCCGAACTGCTGGAGGACTGAAGAAGCATGACCAGGATAAGACTTTGTTTCTCTGTGGCTTGGTTGATCCTTGAGTTCCTGGCAACAGAAGTTTCAAAGAGTTTAAGATGTGCTGAACCGTGTGATCTTCAGTGTGTAACAAGAACTGCCTAGAGGACTGGATGAGAACCTGGGAGCTGTCTGCCTCTAAATCCAGGTGACTGTTTGGTAGATTCAGGTAGGATCTGGGACCATGGAAGGGAATCCAGGGAATCTGAGAGATCACTCCGAGTCAAGATGAAGAAAAGGCCTCTCATTGGATATTGAATGTATGATGAAATTGGGGTTTATTAGACACTGATGGGTGGAGGGTTTGTGTAATTTTTTAATGATTGCATTTAGTGATTAATGATACTTAGTGACTGATTGCTAAACAAGTAACTGATTAAGTTAGCTTATGATTGCCCCATGAGTGGAAGACAGACTTGTATTGTGAAATGATTGAATGATTAAGTAAGGAGGCAAACCTCCTTTGGGATATCAGATGATTATTCTTTTGTTCTTTGTTCTAAATACTATGACCAATTTGGTGAAAACTATGTGGCCATTTTAATGTTAAGCTGTTGTGCATTGTGATTTTCTGTGACAGGATGCAATGTTATAAATATTATATTGTGAATTGTTGTGAATGTTTGCCTTGATTTGTTATGGAATAAATGGAGTATTCACTATACTGTGTAATCAGAACCTTAAAAGCTGTTCACAGTAGCATACTTTTGGGAAGCTGCCCATGCATGGCATTACACAAGCCCTAGTCCTGGACCTTTCTGTAATGCCATGCACAAGCAAACATTCACAACAAATCACAATATAACATTCACAACAGATCAAGTACAGTACAATATTCACAACATTACATCTTATTACACTATATAGTGTTCACAACAGCTTAACATTAGAATGGCCACACAATTTTCACTACAGTGGCCACAGTATTTGGAATAAAGAACAAAAGAATAATCATCTGGTTTCCCTAAGGGCGAAACCCTCCTCACTTAATCATTCAATCAATTCACAATACAATAATCAATCTTCCACTCATGGGGCAACCATAGATCAACTCAATCAGTCCCTAATCTAGATTCACAATTACTAAATATCATTAATCACTAAGCACAGTCATTAGAAAATTACACAAACCCTCCACCCCTTGATGTCTAGTAAACTCATTCAATATCTAAGAAGTGGCCTTTTCTTCATCATAACTCAGGATGGTCTCTCATATTCCCTGGAATATGAGAGACCCTTCCACGGTCCCAGATCCTACCTGAATCCACCAA
>JAQQSU010017137.1:0-10773 GCA_028627135.1 Pseudochirops cupreus | reverse complement strand
GGAGAGAGAGACAGAGAGAGAGAGAGAGAGAAAGGGAGAGAGAGACAGAGAGAGAGAGAGAGAGGGAGAGGGAAAGAGAGAGACAGAGAGAGAGAGAGGGAGAGAGAGAGAGCGAGGGAGAGAGAGACAGAGAGAGACAGAGAGAGACAGGGAGAGAGAGACAGGGAGAGAGAGACAGAGAGAGAGAGAGAGAGAGAGAGAGAGAGAGAGAGAGAGAGAGAGAGTGCTCACCATTTTGGGGACATGTCTCCTACCTCAGAGGGAAGCTACATTTCAAGTGAGTTCCTTCACATCCAGGTCCATCCTCAGCAATGGCAGCCTTGCCACAGGGCGTACCTTCTTTCCCTCCAGATCACCTGTATCTCTGGCCTGTCCTACGCTTCCTCTCTGCCAGTCACCAGCAGTATAGACACCTCATGGTTATCCAGAGTGTGCCTCCTCTCTCATGGAGGCCACAACCCCAGGGATGCCCACTCTCCACATCAACCAAATTCAAAAATTCCTCGTTGAGGCTCTGATTAGTTGAAGTTGCCTCTCCACACACCCCCATTCTTTCATTTCAAAAGATTAGACCAACAGTTCTCAAAATGTAGTCCAGGAGCTTCTGGACATCTCAAGACCAGTTCAAGGGATGTGCAAAGTCAAAAAATTTTTCATGATAATACTGAGGCATTGTGGTTTCTAATATCCTAGATCTCGATAGATGTATCCCACATAAATAAAAGCTTTTTGGAGGATCCTCAACAATTTTGAAGTGTGTAAAGGCGTTCTGTGATTGAAAAGGTTGAGAAATGCTGGGTTAGTCTATAAAATATCTCTACTTTTACTTAATCAACATTAGAGGTACAACAGCTAGAAAAGAAAGATACCGTAACCAGAGAATATATTCTTTGTGTAACTGAATATCATTAAACACTTCTGCTGAATAATTTCTAATTTCGGAGTTTATGGCAGCAAGGTAATTTGCATATTTGTAGATGAGACGGCCGGCTTATATCTAGAAGGAAGTCTAAATGTCTTTTTTTCTTTTTTTACTCCACAGATACTAAGTAGAACTAATCCCATAATTTTTCATGATACGGGATATATACAAATGTTTCTTTTGACCAGAAACAGGTATTACCTGAAAAATAAAGAAAAACCAGTGAGTGGGAAAACAAATCTTGTTTTGAAAAAAAACAGTGAAATCATAAAAACCTTAATTAGTGATCCACTGACTGCGACTTTCAGTCCAAAGGGAACACTCTTAGAGGAATGGCAAATATATGCTGACACAGTGCCTCCTGAGACAGAAAACTTGATGAAAGAAGAAACACAGAAGAAAACAGATTTCCCATCAGTCCAAGTGCTTGGTGATGACCTTCTGAGGCACAGAGCCAGTCCAGAATCTGAAAACAGCTCTGAAGATCTGACTCCAAAACCTTCCCAATTTCAGTACTCTTCAGATGCCAGGCATTCAAAGTACCTGCAGAACTTTAGCATAGTCCGCAACACCATAAGAATGAGTCACTTGGATAATCTTTTGACCAGAAAGCCTCCTAAAGTATTTCAGATGGGTAAAGTAGCCTCTGGGATAGAAGATATGAGAAATGGGCCCCAGAGCCCTGACACATTCAAACACACTGAGGAGTTTCCAGGTCCAGCTTTTGAGTCCAAAGGCCCAGGGATGGAGACAGTAGAAAAAGTTGTAAACATCAGGGCAGAAGAGGAGCAGGCCCCCATCTTTGAGAAGCCCTTATTTTTGATAACTTTGGACAATGCCAAGAATTGGATGAGAGAAAAGGCAGCAGTGCCAGGGCTGTCTTCAACAGCCAATCATCAAGACTTCCATAGCCCCGTGAGAACTGGCAGTGGGAAAAGGCCGGATGCTTCCTGAGTGCCTGCCTCCCAGCGCCCAAAGGACGGCATTGAGTAACCCAGCCCCTCATGGATCATGGAACAAAACTGAAGGATTTTCCACTTTGTCAGATTACTAAAGGCTTTTATAAATGTGACTATAAAACCAGATTTTGAACTATGTGACTATAAAATGGCCTCGTTAATTAGATGTCAAAGCGTGTTCAAAGGTGCCTTATCAATAATGAAATCATCTCTTAAGAAATTGTTTGCTCTTGGTGATTTGTACGGATCACTGCGAAATTTCTGAGCACGTAACTAAAATGTTGATAAAGAAATGGCTGTTATATCGTGAGAGGGAGGCAGCCCGGTGTAGCGGGACATTGGCTTTGGGATCAGAGGAGCAGGATTTGAATTCCTGCTCTGCTACTTACCCTTTTAGCTTTAGTACAGTGGTCTGTGTTTCTTTCAGCTATGTGACAATATAGTTATTCTTACAGAACACGTAATGATGTAGTTGTGTTCCAAAAGTTCATATGGAACTCAATTGCTTTGGAAGTTAGGAAGACATTTTTCCATAAAATCAATATAATACATGGTGCTTGGGTTCCCAAACCCATCCTCAGAAGCTTATTTAACCCATAATGTAATTAAAATACTATTCATTTTCAATGCAAAATAGTTAAAATGATACCATAGTCAGAACTTTTAAGGGGCAGCTTTATGGTGCAGTAGATAGAGCATCACATCTAAAATCAGGAAGACCTGAATTCAAATCCAGTCTCAGACACTTTACTAGCCGTGTGACTCTGAGCGAGTCACTTAACCCTGTTTGCCTCAGTTTCCTCATCTATAAAATGAGCTGGAGAAGGAAATGGCAAACCACTCCAGTATCTTTGCCAAAAAAAAACGCCAAATGGGGTCACAGAGAGTCTTAATGAGTCTGAATGTTGATGCTAAAGAAAAAGCAGGTTTTCATTGGAAGAAAGCTTGAAAGCAGATAAAAGTGTTGGAATATCTCAGAAGAGATTTCTCAGCCCTTTCACGGCTTTAAAAGTGAAGTTCAACAAACAAATGAGGCGTTTCCTCGATGAAGGGCATTGTGCTAGGCCAGGGCTAAAACAGCCGCCCACCCTCAGGATATTAGACTCTGTAGGAGACTTTTTTCAAAGGCTAAGACTTTTGTGAGAAAAAAAATGAATTGCAGAATCACTGAATGTTGGAGTTGGAAGGTCCGGAGAGACCTGGTGCTCCAACTAATCTGACGACAAATGATAATTCTGTCCGTGTTAAAGAAAACTCCTCCGTGAAGAGCTCCAGCCTCTGCCAAGGCACCCCTTTCTCCTCTGGTGTTTGAACAATCACTTCACCTCAAGTCTAAAGCTGTCCCTTTGCCTGTTACACTTGCTGTTTCTGGGGCCCAACAAAACAATCCTAATTCTACACAACTACTTCTCAAGCATTTAACATTCCCAGGTCCTCAACTGACCCTCACTGCCCCACCCCTGAATTTCTCCTTCCTAAAATGCTTCCCAAAACTTAGCACAAATCCCTAGTTAGGATCTATCTGCAACAAAACTAAGACTAGCCTTTCTTATTCCCAGAAGCTGAAATTTTCTTCATGTCTCCTGAGATCACATCAATTCTTTTGTTACCATGTCAATTGAGGTGCCAAAGAAGCTAATGGAGAGTTTGAAAATGATCTCAAGGTCTTACTGGATTGCAAGCTCAATATGTTACATGATATAGAAGCCAAAGCTAAAGCAGATATAGTCTTAGGCTTTCTTAAGAGAGTTGAGGACTAACGGGCGCCAGTGCTTAGCACAAAGAGAACACTTAATAAAAGCAGGGGCATTAGTCAGTGCATGTTAATTGATTAATCACTGAGGACACTGTGTTGCTGTACTCTTGCCCTTATCAGACCACATGAATGAGCTGGAGATCCTATGGAGGAAGGCAGTCTAGATGGGGAAGGGCTCTGAGGGCATGCCATTGGAGAACCAGATGAAGGAACTGGGAATGTCTAGCCTAGCAAAGGTTGGGGGAAACATACTAACTGTGTTTCAGTGTTTGGGGAAGGGATGAGCCTCATTCAGCCTGAGAGGCAACCTCTCATAGACCCCTCACTCTTCAAAGTAAATGTAGGGATCGCCACTATGATTACTCCCATTTCTAAAATGGGGGCACAAACTGAGCATAATTCCATTGTCTAGAGCCATATGACTAGTAGAAGAGTCAGAGGCAGGATTTGAGCCCAGGCCCCAGGCCCACTCTTCCCCTTATACCATACCTCCTAACAGTGAGATTGATCCCAAAGTGAATTGCACTGTTTTGGGTGTTGTCTCTTCCTCAGTGTCTTCAAACCAAGGCTGACTGGCTGCTTGTGAGATAGGCTGGAGGGGACAGGGGGGTTCTTCTCCAGAGGACAGTTGTCACCTTGAATAAATGACTTGATTTCTCAGGGCCACAGGCAACTCCCTAAATTGTACAACAGGTGCAGTGGTAGGCATAGTCCTTATTTGTATGTAGTGAAATTACAGGTGGAGTCCAAAAAGAAATTATAGGTTGATGACCCAAGACGACCCCTGAGAGCTCTTCCAACTCTGATTCGGTACTGTCCCTTTTGAATCTCTTCATGTATCACTCAGTCATCACCTCCATCAGTTCTTTGAATACCCAAGGAAAAGCCAGCCGTGTGACTTGAATGCAGCCAGGGGTGATTTCTTACTAACTTTTCAGTTGCCTTAAATCTGAACTCACTGGTCACCCTTTCCAATAGGTAATCTCCAGTTCAAACATCCTTCCCCTTTAGTAAGAAGGGAGCAGTGATACCTTTTCTCTGCTGTCAGTCAGCACCATTCCATCCACCCCAAGCAGCCTTCCTGTGACTGCCTTCCCTTGTTCCTCGCCATAATTGTGCTTTTAAACACATACACACAGCAAACCCACAACCTTAGCTTCATTAGGAAACCTTAGTTCATCCTGAGCCTCAGCATTTCTGACACTGTTTTTACAGATTCATTCAAGGGGTAAATTTATCATCTGTTCCCCGGCCTGGTTTTCATCTTCTAATCCAAACCATCGGTGTCGAACTCCAACAGAAACTCATCAGGTCACATAGTGACCTTAGAAAGTCACAAATTAACATTATATTGTATTGTAGAGAAGGCAATGACAGACCCTCCAGGATCTTTGCCAAGAGAACCCTAAATGGAGTCAGGAAGAGTCAGACCTGACTGATAGGAAGGAAGTACTGGGTCAGGACCGACTGCCACTAGTAACTCCACCCACTCCTCCTGGTCTTGCCCTCCACAGTCAGAAAGAACTTTATCACTGGAGAATCTGTGGAAAATATTGGGACTATTTTAGCCCGCAGGGAAGAGAAGATTAAAGAAGGAGGAAGATAGTGGCAGGTTTGACTGTCATTGGGGGAGGGGGAGACTTGTTCTTTAGGCAGAACCAGGACTACGGGTGGGAGTTACAAGGAGGGAAATTTTGGCTCGAATGATCAGAGCTGTCCCAAAGTGGAGTGAGCCGCCTTAGGATCAAGGGCCAGAATCCCAGAATTTGAGAGTCAGAAGAGACATGAGTGGCCATATTGTCCAACTCCCGCATGGAAGAAATCCCCACTTTGGTAGGCCCAATGATAGTTGCCCGTCCTCTGCCTGAAGACCTCTAAGGATGGGGTGTCCCATGGTGGTGAGCATGCAGTCAGGATAAGCTGGTTTAAAGCCTACTCCCAATGCTCAAGGTACGCAGGATGAGGAGCAAGTTACAACCTTTTCAAGTCTCAAGTAAAAGAAGATAATAGGAGTCTTTTTGCAGGGTTGTTCTGAGGTTCCAGGTAAATGGTGTCTGGAAAGTGCTTGGCAACCTGTAAAATGCCAGTAAGTGTCGGTAGCAGCTGCAAATCTCTTCGTCAGAAACATGGTGGACTACAGGGGCAGAGTGTGCCATGTGTTGTCTCAGATAATAAATGGACTGGTCTATTTTGCTTAACTGTCTTTTGTTATAAGACCAGGTTCTATTGGGAGGGGGTAGACGGTGCTGGTAAAGATGGTGACTTCTTTTTGGAGGGGGGAAGACAAGGCAATTGGGGCTAAGTGACTTGCTCAAGGTCACACAGCTAGTAAGTGTCGAGTGTCTGAGGCTGGATTTGAACTCAGGTCCTCCTGACTCTAGAGCTGGTGCTCTATTCACTCTGTGATGGTGATATTTTAAAAAAGAATCAGTAGCGTGCGCTTTTTAAAAACAACAAAATTGAAAACCAACCATTTTGTGTTTCCTTTGTCTCTCACATTCCCTTCCATGAGCTCTTTCTCCCTGTAGTCTGTAGAGTTCCCATAAAAAACTTACATTGAGCATATTGTGTTTAATATGAATATACTTTGTATACTGTACTTACCTCCATGCTGAGGAAAGGTTTTTAAGAACACATGATGATTTTCCCCCTAACAATCAATGTCTGTGATTTACTTACCATTCACCAGGGATCCCAAGTGCCTCTTAGTGCCTGGAAAACCTGCATTACTCTAATAACATCCTGAGTCTTAAATAGAATTTCTGTATCTTAAATTTTTTTCTATAATTGATCTTCCAGTTAGATTTTTTAAAATCGCCTTCTAAAATGTACTGTTTCCTCTACTACTAGGCATAGCTGATACATAAATAGGCTGGTTTTGTTAAAGTGACTTTTTCTCTCTTTTTTCATCTTTGTTATAAGACATAGCTTGTTAGTTAGAGGAGAGGAGGGATATTGTGAGAAGCAAAGGTGATACAAAACCAAAAACTGTCCTGATTGGGGAGCGACTCAACAAGCCATGATTCATGGATGTAATGGAATATTACTGCGCTGTAAGAAATGGTGATGGGGATAAATATTGAGCAACTTGGAGAGATGTACATGGGAAGAACAATCCCTCACCAATACAGCCAGAAGCAAGGGTAGCAAAATTATAAAGACCCAGTAGGACTGGAATGAAGAGACTCAAGGAGATGTCCTGTTCCCTGCAATGCTCCTGTTCAAGGAAGTGGGAGGTCAACAAGGGTTACACATGGCACCGCTTTGCAGACTTTTTCCTCCTTTTTTCTTTTTGCCTTTAAAAAATACTATTAGTTATATGGGATGGCTCTCTGGGAAAGAACAATGAAATCACTCAGCAAACTCTCTCAAGCCACATTTATCACCCAATCAAGATTCTGGTGGCTGGGTCTGCCAGCCTCTAGATATTCTCATCTTTATCCGCTCACCAACTCCTGCCCTTGTACTAGGGGACTTCGACATATTGATATTCACTCAAACATCCCAAGCTCCCAACTCTTCAGATTACCCATGATGACCCACTGCTCCACCGCACCACTGCTACGGAGATGGTCATCCCCTTGATCTGGCCATCACCCACGAGGGTTCCCGTTCTGTGCTCATGAACACTGAAGTTCCTTTATCTGATCATAATCTCTGTAGTCTATCCACCTCTTCCCTTGCCTTGCAAATTGAAACTATTCGCCATTCTTCATGACCTCCAGGCCTTCCATCCCTCACTTCTCTCCCAGGCCCAGGCCATCCCCTCTGTGCTAGCTACACTCTCCTCTGCTCCCCAACTCAACCCCTTGCTGAACCAGTTCAGCTCTGCCCTGTCTTCTCTCAAGTCCCTTGTGCCTTTTATCCTGTCAAGGATCTTGCCCTTCCAAATCTTAGTCTTGGATTACTTCCACCTTCTGCCGCCTTCACTCCAATTCAGCTGTCCACTGCTCTATCCCGAACTCTTCCTACCTTTCCAGACTTCTCATCCCTTACCTTCCTTTGCACTCTCCCTGCCCCCATACTCTTCCATCCAGGGGTGCAGGCTTCCTGGTTATTCCTGACCCCTCCCACCTCTGGGCATTTCCTCTGGCTGTGCCTGGAGCCTGGAATTCTCTCCCTCCTCCTCTCTGCCTCCAGGGCTCCCTGGCTGCCTTCACATCTCAGCTCAAATCCTACATTTATTCGAGGCTCCTTTCCAACCGTGCCTAAATCCTAGGGTCTTCTCTCTGAGATGATCACCAATTTCTCTTCTCTCTATCTGACTTGTACTTAGTTGTTCATGTGTCTTCTCTCCCATCAGACTATGGAATACTTGAAAGCAGGGACTGTTTCATCTTTCTTTGTATCTCCAGCAGTGTCTGGTATATAAAAGGCGCTTACTAAAAGCTTATTGACCGATTGGCTGCCCTCATACTTGAAATACTCACTCTCCTCACCTCCACGTTCTGGAATTCCTGATTCCCTTTCAAAATCCAACCTGAGTGCCGCCTTCTGCAGGAGGCCATCAGTCCCCACCAGTGTCATCCTCCCCAAGGCCCCTGGTATCTATTTTACCTTGTCTCGTATTTTCCTATAGAAGCGCATGTTGTCTCCTATTAGAATGCAAGGTCCTTGAAGGCAGGGACTATTTAGCTTTCAGTACCTAGCACAGTGCCTTACATACAACATAATAAATGTTGACTGAATGATCGATTGATTTCAGGAATCCTCTCCACAATTCCCCCTACTGAAGGAAACCGGATAACCTCCAAAGTAGTCCACTCCATTTTGGAATATCTCCAACTGTTAGAAAGTTTTTTCCCTTATGTTAATTGGTCATCAGAAAAATGAATGCTCCAAAATAAATAAAGAGTGCTCACCTGGTGAGAGTGAAGAAAAACCAAGTTACAATCCATGAGCTCCACTGGCATCCTTCCAATTACTCAGGACCTGGGTTGAAATCCTACCTCTGCCATTTACTGACCTTGGGCAAGTCACTCAGCCTTCCAAATCCTCCCTTTTCTAAGCTAAACACCCCCAGTCCCTTTTCCTTCTCCTCCTCCTCCTCAGCACGACTTGGAGACTCTTTACCAATCTAGTTGTTCTCTCATGGAAACGCTCCATCTTCTCAACATCCTTTTAAATAGAACAAAGCTCTTCAGATGTGGCCTGAACAGGAAAGATTAGAGCAGGAAGATGGCCTTTCTAATCCTGGAACAATATTGGTTGGTTGATAATGTCAGAAGTTCTGGCATTTTAAAAAACACTTTTAAAAACCACTGTAAAAATTGTAGTATTTTCTATAACGGGTTTTTTTGAGGGTAGGAAGTTGGATATCAAATAGTGACTGAGCTGTGATGAATAACAACTTGTTTACATAATGGGGGTGGTATACCCTTTGAAGCAATGGACTGCAGTACCTCCAACGGGACTGGGCATGTATCCAGTGGATAAATGGAAATGCTCTGGCTCTGCACTGAATGATGGCCCTTCACTATGCTGGAGGAACCTCTTATTGGTCCCTGTGACTCCAGGGGGAGGCTGTCACACATGATTGACTACTGTATCAACTCTTCTGTGCATATCATTTGGGCCCCATCAGGCTCTCTCTTGGATGTCCAACAAGGGGAAGAGGAGATTTCTCCCTCTCCCCTTGCCCCTACTCCCCAAATGGCCATGGTGGTTGATCACACAGAAATGGCCTTTATTTTGTACATGCCAAGGAGAGAGTGATTCAGGGCCTCAGAGACTTGACCACCTCTTATATTTCCTATTTCCTGCCCTGAGCACAGGTGGCCCAACAGCTATCTTGAGACAGAGATGATCTCTCTTGAGAGATCAATGTTTCCAGCTTCAGCAGCTACTGCTTCATGAACTCAAGAGGTCTGGGGTTCCTGAGTCAGGGCTCATTGCCCAATAAATAGTTGTTCTATACCTGATAGCCATGAGTTTTTTACTGAGTCCATTCTAGAAGGAACCCTGTCGGTTCTTTGGAGGAGACCTTAGACGTGACCTACATTTATTTAACAGATTTTTCCTCCAGAGTTCTGTTTTAGGATGGGAACATAATGAATCAGGGAGTGAGAGGAAAAGCCTATTCCCTTTTCCTTGTAGTCAGACTTCCTCAGAACTTAATCTTGACCTACCAGAGCCCAGAGTTGAATCCTTTTCTGGGAATCTCCCCCACTCCCACTCCTGCTCTGGGAAAGGGGGATATTTTTATAATCCTTGAAGGTTTATAAATCCCTCTCCTTACAACAAATATGGATTGGGGAGTTGGTACAGGAATCATGTTTTCCCCCCATTTTACAGACTGAGGGGCAAAGACCTGAATTCTACTGGGAAAAAATGGCTTTCACCACTTTTTTGGGAGGAGAGCAAAGCTTGTCAATGGCACTAGTGACAAGCATGGGGGAGCATTCAGCTTCCTGGGGCATTTTCTTCAAGTAAAAAAAGAGAAACGAGCTCATTTTAGCTGCTGAAGGCTAAAGACCTGTTCCACACAGCTGCTGAATGAATTCTGCAAAGGGCAGCTGCATTATTGGTATTCAGTTCTGCTTTAATGACTTGTACTTTTCCTGAAATAGAAATAAGGTCATGAATTCCTCAGGGAAAGTGGTTTCTGAAAACTCTAAGTAGCCGGCTATAATTAAGAATAATGAGTCACACATCTATAGTACTTCCTCCCAACAACCTTGTGAAGTAGGAAGGACCAGAGGCTAATCAATTTAGAGCTGGAAGAAACCTAAGAGGACCCCAAGTCCAAGCCCTCCTTTCACAAATGGGGAAACTAAGGCCTGGAGAGGGGAGATGACTTTCCCAAAGTCACACAGAATTTGAACCTACTTGGCTTCCTCCATTAGGTCCAACGTCCTTTCTATTACCCCATCTCATTTGGAGAGTTTGGGACCATTAGGCTGACCAGGAGATCAGACAAAATCTTATTTTGGTGCATTATAGGACATATCCAACAACAATAACAATAGTAATAATCAGGAGGAAGAGGATGGGGATGATGATGAGGGGCAGTGGTGGTGGAAGAAGAGAAAGGAGAGGAGGAGGAGAAGGAACAGAAGAAGAAGAAGAAGAAGAAGAAGAAGAAGAAGAAGAAGAAGAAGAAGAAGAAGAAGAAGAAGAAGAAGAAGAAGAAGAAG
>JAQQSU010017136.1:0-10774 GCA_028627135.1 Pseudochirops cupreus | reverse complement strand
ATGGAACCAGAAGCCAGATTACAAAGGGCTGTGGGAAGTGTGACCAGTGAAGACATGGAGGGATCCTAAGATGACTCTAAAGTTTTGAAGTCAAAGAGAAGAGTCAACAATCATATACTGAGCATAAACTATGTGTCAGGCACTATGAGGAAACACAGGCAGCACCAGCATGAGATGTTAGGATCAACTGGCTTTTCTTAAGGATGGTAAGACCCAGGAATGTTTTGTAGGCAGCAAAGAAGAAGCCAGGACATAGGGAGAGAGGGAGGAGAGAGAGGAGAGAAGGAGAGGGAGAGAAAAAGAGGGAAAACCTGAATGAACGGATACAATTCCAGAGAGGTGAGAGTGGGGAGCGGGGGTGGGGTCAAAGGGACAAAGAAAGGGGTTCAGGGTTTTCAGGAGAAAAACCATTTCTTCCTCAGCGACAGGACCAAAGAGGAAAACTGCACTGAAGATGTAGAGATATGATTTCGAATTTCTCAGCAAAGCCAAAAGGTAAATGTGATTTCCTAAGAAATAGCCTGTTAGGGTTGGCTCTGAGGGACTAAGTTGGTAATAGCCAATAAAGTCAGTTTTAAAGGGCTAATAAAAAGATTTCTATCCAGACCTCTTTACAACAAACTGAAACTTCAGCAACTGCAATGAGATAACATAGATGTGAAGTGTATCTAGTTAACAAAAGGCAACTTTCTTCAGCAACAGGACAATAGGAGCAGAGAAGCTCAATGATGAGGAGTGTTCAGAATTAAGGATTAGCAGGACATAAATGGAAGTAGGAGAAGGCAGCAAAGAATATAAGAGTGGAGCACAGTACAGCTGAATTAGTGACCTGGACGGTCAAAACTGAAGTAAGAAAGTGAGGCCAGAACAGAGGTAACAGACAAGGAGAACAAGGAGAGAAGAAATTAGAGGTAATGAATATGATGAATAGGTGCCAGAAGAAATCTGCTAAAAAAAAGGAAGCTGCAGAGTTTAGGATCAAGGCAGTGGCAGTTATGGAGGATATATTTTCATACTTGGGTTGGAGTGGAAAAGAAAACTATGAGACAGGTACTGAATTCATTGAGAAAGGAAGAGAAGGACAAGGAGGGTGATGGATTACAGGAAGAAGAACCTGAATGGGTTAATAGAGAGAAAGAGGGACTAAATTTCGGGACAAAAGAACGGGTATCATAATCAAGCTATGCAAACACACCATCAATTATTATTTACTTAGAATAACATGCATGCTACGTGCTATATCAAATAAATGGCTAAAAGTTTAAATTCCAAATGCTGAAGCTAAACTTGCTTTACTGCAAAACTTTGTTGAGACAGTGAAAGAAAATGCTTAAACTAGGATTGAGGTGACCTGTATGTTTCACTTCTCTCCATGAACTCTTTCAGTGTTACAATAAGTAAAAGTTTGTCACAAAATAATCATTTAGCTTATCTTGAAGCAATTCTATTAATTCCAATAATTTCCCAAATTATGAATTAAAATTAGGCCCAATTATGCATTCTTTCTCCCTTTAAAAAAGAAATATATCCCTTTTCCAAAATGAATTTCAAGTAAGATGTAGCCTTCTTTAAAATCCTTTCTTGCTAGTTTTCTTTTCTTTTCTTTTTTTTAACTATTAAAAAGAATGAGATTCCTGGCTTCTTTAATTGCTCCATAAATCCCCAAGGGATTTTCAGCCAAATGCCCATTTCAATCAGCTTTCTCTAACTTGAATGTCATTTTGAACTGGGTCATTTTGAAATGCTGTAGAAGCCAGTTAAACATGTAACCTAGATAACCTCTAAGTGAAGAAGTTGTGGTTTTAAAATCAGGCCTATGCAGTATAATTATAATTTCACTGGTTTCTGCCTTCTGTAACACTACACAAGGTATTTTTTTCTCAATGCTTATGAAATGAAGTATAAAGATTGGCTTCACCCCACCTTTGTAGTCTTAGTCACTTAATCTCCATCTTGGTTTCCTCATCTGTAAAATGGAGGTATTAGCACCTACCTCCTAAGGTTGTTATGAGGATCAAATGAAATAGCATATGATAAAACAGTTTACAAAGTTTAAGTGCTATATAAATATTATCTATTTTTCCTGTTGTTGTTTTACATTCCAACTAAACTGTATTATGCTCAGTTAATTCCTTTCTTATCCCGCTTATTTTCATTCTCATCTCTGTGCTTCTGCTCACCACGTTTTCCATACCTAGAATGAATCTCAACTCTTACCATGTTTGTAATCCAACCCCCCTGCCTTCAATGAAGAAGTAAGCTGCCACTTCCATTGAGGTGTCTCTCTCTTCCTACTTCCCTCCACCTCAAAAAGATTTTTCCTTCCTCCAATTACTCACACTTTGTCTAAACCTCTCACATTGAGTCTTATAAACGTTTATTTGCCCACTATTTTATCCCCCCTTGTTAAATTATAAGCTCTTGAAGGTAGGAACTATTTTACTTTCTCTTTGTATTCCAAGTCCCTTGAAAAGTTTGGAAGTACAAAGCCTATGAGATCAGCCATTGGCGTACCCAGTCATCAAACGTGACCAAATAATTTGATTTAGCAACTAAAAATTTGAGTTGTGGGTTTTTTTTTATTGTAGCTGTGTTTTCTTAATAGAAAGAAACCAACACAACAAGCTTTTTTCCCTTCCATTTATGAAACGTCATATGTTTGGCTGAAGGACGAGGCCTGAAAAGTACTGTTGGACATCAAAATCAACTTCAGGTGACAAACATACTGCAACGAAGGCATGGAATTAAAATCAACTTTTAAAGGATTGACGAATATAGTATTGCTAGAGGTTAATGCAATCATAGCTCATAGGATTAGGTCATAAATTCAGATATTCAAGGAATCTTTGAGATCATCTAGTCAAACTCTCTCATGTTACAATCAAGAAGCTAAAACCCAGGGTCACACAGTTAAGGGGCAGAGAACCCAAGTTCTCATATTATAAGAAGTAATGCAAACGAAAAGGAATTAACGGCTAGGTAAAACAACAATTGAGATTACCGAAACCTAACTTCTCCAATTTACAGGTCCCATCAAAGACATCCTTTTCAAAATATTACATAGATAAAATCTCTACCATCCTAAGTGTTTTAAATAATAAATCTATTTCTATATTCCAGCATAGTATCTTATACACACTTTCATTCTTCAAAAGATTTATTATATCATGGATACAGGTACCACACCATTCCAATGGTATAGATTAAAACCTGTTTACACTTTAACCTCTTTACTTTTATCCATATTCAGTAAATCTTCCAGAGAGTACATTCAACTTGCTTTTTTCTTCCCTTGGGGGGAAGGAGGGAGAATTATCTTCTAGATCTCTTGATATTTTCTTAAAGGGAAACCACTGAATACCTTTCGTTAAGGGTTTTGTCTCATCAGGCCATTTCATTTTTGGATAGCTTTCATTGTTGAGGAGTTTTTCTTTACAACAAACTGAAACTTCAGCAATTTCTACACATTGCCTCTGAGGTGAAACAAATCTAATCCCTGTGATACTTTGGACATTATAATAACTTCTTATTTAACTGAATTTCCTCATGGATGCCCCCATAGTAATCATGTTTTGTTGTCACTTATAGTAAATTCTCTAATGCAAATAATCCTTTATAACAAATCTGTTCAAGGGAAACAGCAGTCTCAAACTGAGGGAGTTCCTGCCTTGGGCAGGAGCTGGAACAAACTATTTCGAAGGTTCCTCCTAGCTCTGGGAACCTATTTTACTCATCCTTGTAAGAGTACCATTAAATAATGAAAGCATCCATAGTTTCCTCTGTACTATCACCAAGGTGTAATTACTCCTACACTAATCTATAGGAAAAAAATCACCTAAACTCCCTAGGCAAATATTAAAACAGCTTCCCACACACAAAAAGGTGTAGGACCTTAAAAAAAAGACAGAGGCAGGAAAAACGACAGAAAGGGAAAAGTAGGGTAGGCAAGTAGGTCATATATATTATCTCCTCCTTCCTTTATAGGACTCTAAACATTTTAACTTTTTAATTCTTCCAAAAAGAATTTAAGTCTTCCAAGAAGCTAAGAATAAGTTCTGTTATGACTCCAGTTGCTACAAAGATTGAAAATTTAATTTCTAGCAGAGTATTTCATTAAGTATTATTAGCAGATAGCAAGGTTGGGACTACCCAATAGTACAGTTTCATCATATTAAGGACCACTTAAAATCATTAGGATAGTTTGGTTCTAACTTAAGAAACAGAGAAAAAAATTAAATATAAGTTTAGATACATACCTCTCGCAGAATTAATATTCTCAGGAACTAGTCTGGCTAATTTTTTTATGTCTTTCAAATTTATGAAATTAAATTTTTAAAGCCTAATTAACTTTAAATATATTATAAATCAGTTTTTTTCAATATGTTAGTCTATTAATCACAAGTCAGAAGAAAGGATATTTAGAATAACAATAGACTTCTTTCAAAGTACATTGCTAAAAAAAATAACAAAATTTATCTGGAGGAACAAGAATACCAAGGGAATTAATAGAGAAAAATGGGGAAAAAAAGAATATCAAGGAAATTAATAGGAAAAAAAAAGGAGTGGGGCCTATCAGGACAGGTCTCAAACTGTACTACAAAGCTATGATCATCAAGACAGTTTGGTACTGGATAAGAAATAGAGAGGGTGATCAGCAGAACAGATTAGCTAATGATATACAGAAACAAATGAATACAGTAAGCAATCTAATGTTTGACAAACTTAAAGACTGCAGCTACTGGGGCAGGAACTCTTTATTCAACAAAAACTATTAGGAAAACTAGAAAGTTGTATGACAGAAAGTAGGTATAGAACAACATCTCACACCAGACACCAAGATAAGCTCAAAAGAGATACAGGCTTTAAAAATAGTGACATACAGATGGGATCTTGCTGGTATTTATATCTCATCAGTACCCTCTGTCCTTCTGAATGAACTCTGACCAAAAGGCAGAGCCACAGGATCCAGGTTCTCTATTTAAAGAGAACATTGAGCACTTTTTTCCTTACTTACCACCAATTACACAGCTTTTATACTTCTTTGACATTCTCCATCACACTTCCATGCTAAGTACCTTTCCCCTTTTTTCCCCCACTTTTCAGTTTCTTTTCATATGTTATCTTTCTCCAGTAGACTGTAAGCTCCTTGAGGGAAGAAACTGTCTGCTTTTGTATCCCAGTGGAAAGTATGGCATCTGGCACTCAGTAGGTGCTTAATTAATATTTACTGGCCAAAAGTGTGACATCATAAGCAAATTAAGCATGGGATAAATTATCCATGAGATCTAAAGGTAGAAGAGTTTGTGACCAAACAAGAGGTAATGAGGAGGTTTACTGGAAGTAAAATGGATAATTTGAATTACACAAAATTTAAGTTTTTGCACAAATAAAACCAATTTGGTTAAAATTAGAAGAAAGGCAGAAAACTAGGGAAAATATTTTCAGCAAGTTTCTCTAGAAAAGGTCTCACTTATAAGATATAAGTGAACTCAGTAAAATTTATATTCCCTACTTGATAAATCTTCAAAGGATAATAATAGCAAATTTTCATAAGAAAAAGTCCAAATCATCAACAGTCATATTTTTTAAAAATGCTCTAAGTCACCAATAATTAGAGAAATAAAAATTAAAACAACTCTAAGACTGCAGTTCACACCCATTAAATTGGTGATGATGACAACAGAGGAAAATGACAAATGCTGGAGGGGATGTAGTAAAATAGGTGCACTAAGGCACTACTGGTAGGGTCATAAACTAGTCCGATTATTCTGGAAAGCAATTTAGAACTATGTCCCCAAAGTTTTTAAACTGCGACCTTTTGACTCATCAATACTGCCATGAGGTCTGTACCACAATGATCAAAAAATCCTAAGGGATTCATATGGACAAATATATTTCTGGAAGCTTTTTTGTGGTGGCAAAAAATTGCAATCTGAGGGAAAGTCTATCAATCGGAGAAAAGCTGAGCAAGTTATGGCATATGAAAGTGATGGAAATTTGGCTGTTAAGAAACAATGAAGGACACCATTTCACAAAAACCTAGGAAGAATTGTTTGAACTAATGCAAAGTGAAGTGAATAGAGCCAGAAGAACAATTTATAAAATAACTGCAATATTGTAAAGATAGTCAACTTTGAAAGACTAACAACACAATGACCAAACACAATCCCAAAAGGCTAATGGTGAAACATGCTATGCATCTCCAAAAATGGAACAGATGAACTCAGACTGAAAACCTACTTTTTTTCTGTTTCTTTATTTTTTTTGGACATGGCTAAGTGTGGGTATTTATTTCAAACGACTATACATTATTCGTAATGGGATTTATTTGTCTTGCCTTCTCAATGGGCAGAGGTAAGAGAAGAAGGAAGAAGAGAATTTAGAACCGAAAATAAAAAATATATATATACACAGACATATATATGTGTGTATATATGTATATGTGTGTATCTGTATATATATACATACACACATATAAAAACATTATCACTTCAATTAGAATAACATTGCTCCTAATGTTCTTGCATTTGTATAGGGTCATGGCAAACAGGCATTCTTTCTTGATGACTCATTCATTTTAACAAAATTCTACTACAATTAATTTGCAGGTACCATTGTTATAAGAAGAATTTATCTGTGTATTCTCTTTCTATTTAAGATACCCCTGGCTAGATTAGGTAAATATAGCTGTTGCTTTGGTTCAGATATCATAAATTACTGCATCTCAGGATCAGGCTGAATAAAATTTCAAATATTATACCTATTCAGGAAGAGAGAAGTGGGGTTGGCATTGAAAAGGGAGCTTGAAAGGGAGAATGAAATTTAACACAGGAGGGTACGTACGGAGAAAAGGTTAGAAAACCTTAGTAATATACATGACTGGAATTTATAGAATGAAATATCTTTGGATTTCCCAGAAAAACCTTTAAAGAAAAAGAGAAGTAAATACCCACAAACTTTCCCCCCAAAATATATATATACTGCATACTCTCTATTTTAAGAGAGTTAGGTGTCCAGTTTCTTTTCCATGGAAACTGCAAAAAATTCTCAAAGAGGTGGTGGTTTTGTGTCATAAACACTTAACCACTCAGAGCAGGAATGACAATAACTCATTTCAAATAGGTCAGGATGGAGTCACTGGACAGTAACAGCTATTCACCTCTATATCTTCCTACCAGATGTGAACTGATGGCCCAAAAAAACCCACTCCATATCCAATTACCTATCACCTGAACCATCCAAGTCCTAGATTTCCTTCAACCTCAGCATGTTAACTACCTACTTTCTCCAAAGAAAAGATACAGAATTACTAGAGAAATACTGAATTCTTTTAGCCCCTTAACAACTGTTAACCCAATCAGTCCACCTAGTGCTCTGGCATTTTAATAAGTCTCCTCCTCCTAGAGGGGATGTCCCTGTGCTGATGCTTACAGGTTTTTGTTTTGTTTTGGATTGGGTTGGTATTCAAAGTCTGCTATCTTGAACAGCGATATATTTGCTCAAATCATCCTAGGACACGGCTCCATTTCAGAAATCTAAAATTTGATGTAATCCCTCTCTAATTTCAATCTCCTAATTTACAGCCTTTATTATTCCTATATAGCTATAGAACCAGCTACAAGACTTCATTTAAACTTCAAATTGCTCTACCCACTCCTTATTCACCCAAAGCTAACAGTTCTCCATAATATTGCTCTTAAAACCTTTTTATGCAAATTCAAGCTCCTTCCCATCTCCTGGAGTCTCACTTTCACCTGGGTGGTGGCTTAATTCTTTAAATCAGTTCAACAGAACTATCACGGACAGCTAAAAAATTCTTCTCTTTTTTCTAAAGCTTTCTTGTTGGTATCGTTTTAATGACATTTATCGAGCATTTAAAGTTTTCAAATACACTGTCTCATTTGGGTCTCACAACAATGCCATAAGGAAGATGTCATTCCAATTTTGTAAAGAAGAAAACCAAGAAGTTAAGAAGTGTCCTGGCCCTTTTCACACATCTAATTTTAAAGGTGGGATTTAAATCATAGTCTTCCTGACTCCACATGTGCCACTCTATTCACTGTGCCACAACACATAAAATTATGAGTGGCAACCAGTCACATCAATTCCTCCAAACCACTTATAATTTAATCCCTTTAACCTTTCCTATACTCTTCCTTCTACCAAAAATTACCAGAAGTGCTAGGGTAGGTCATTTCAATAATTCCTCAGATGACAACCAACCAATAATGATTTATTAATTATCTATTATGTGCCAGGCACAGTGTCTGCTAAATTGAAGCAAATGTTTATCTCTAAGATACTTGTCCCATTGTGGCCTTCTCTGGGCATTCCTGGATGCCCTGGGACCTGACACATGTCTTCTTCTACAACTCACTGCATACATCTCAATATGCTTCTGCTTCAAATTACTTCTTCAGCTTCACTTTTTCCGGGAAACCTTGCCTGAATCACCTATCTACACAGGGAAAGCAGATTTACTCTCTGCTGAACTCTGTATAGTTCTTCAACTTTCTTATAAAATGATCCCATGATTACCATTTTTACTTAAAGACAGCAAACTTATCTTAAAAGGGGTTTTAACAGTTTTCTTTAAAACTGAATCAATACATTAATTGGGCCTAATCTAACCCTAATATCTAGGCTTTATTCACTAGATCATGCTGCAGCTTATCAAACCCTCCCTCTTAAAACATTCTTTTTTAAAAATATAGGTAAGAAATTCTTTTTAAAGAATTTTGTGACCTCAATACCATGATGTCTCAGCAGAAGAACACTAAGGAAATTTCTGAGTCTGATTACCTAGTTGTCCAAAGACTAAAATAAAAGCAAAGTAAGCAGAAAGACCTAACTTACCAAATGCACAATCCAAGCTACTTTTCAATTCCTTTCACATTCAGATGAAGAAAGAGTAATGACAATAATAGCAGATTTCAGGGCACTAAATATACCAGATTTTTTTTAAAAGAGAAAGAGAGCTGATTGTAGAGTCCTAAGGGAAAAGAGGACAGGACAGAGTTTGGGTGTGTTAAGCACCGAGGCAAGAAAAAAAATCATACAGACACTGCCTCAATAGGTTGCTCCTTACCACTGGATTCAAAAATACCTTGGTAGAATTTTGTTTATGCAGCAAGTGAATCCAGAAAATTGCTTCTTAATTACTAATGAGAAAGAAGAGAGCTGTTAATGAAGTAAAAATACAGAAAATAAACAAGATTATTAATTCTTAAATTTCCTATATACAAAAGCAAGAGTCCATTCTAGGCAGACTGTAAACAAAGGAAGGAAAGTCATTTGAAAGGCTAGATGTATGGAATCATGAAAAAAAGAACTCAAATATTTGACAAATGAGTAGCCACATACTCCTTGAACAAAATGGATAGCCATTTTTTATTTCAAGAAAGTCAATTAAAGAAATCCATTCTGATTTGGGAAAAACATATATTTGTGGCCTGAGGGTACAGATGTGTTTTTAACAATTTTAAGAGTATCAATCTTTTTTTTAAAAAAAATTTTTTTGGAGGGGGGAAGGCAGGGCAATTGGGGTTAAGTGACTTGCCCAAGGTCACCCCAGTAAGTATGTCAAGTGTCTGATGCTAGATTTAAACTCAGGTCCTCCTGACTCCAGGGTCAGTGCTCTACTCACCGTGCCACCTAGCTGCCCACCAAAATTTTTTACTTTTCTTTCAATATTACCTATATTTCTTAATCAATCATTCTCTCTAACCATTCCTCTGTCAAAGACCAATCCACTATAGCAAATAATATTTTTAAAAGAGAAAAGAAAACAGTTCAGCAAAACTAACAATAGTTTGAAAAACATCTGATACTAAACATAGTGTTCACATCAATAGTCCTGAACTACTGCAAAAAAAAAAAAAGGCAAGAGGAGGGAACTTCCTTCTATTGCTTCACAGAATTCATTTCCAATGGTTTTCCCTTGTTCTTTCCATTTACTGTGGTGTTCATTTTGCATCAGATAAATCATCTTTCCATGCTTCTCTTTATTCACCACATCATGCATATGCATAATTTGCTTAGTCACTCTCCAACTAAAGAGTATCTATTTTGTTTCTATTTCTCTACAATTAAAAAAGATGTCATATAAATATTTAGGTTTATATGGGCCTTCCTTTGTGTAACTGAGCTCCTTTGAGTATATGCCTAGCAGTGAAATGTCTGGGTTAAGTAAATGGTACAGATATTTTAGTCACTTAATTTGCATAATTCCAATTTCTTATCCATAACAGGCAGATCAATTGACACCTCCACCAACAATATTTCTCTACTAAGCCTGTCTCTCCACAACCTCTCCCAAAGTGATTATTCCTGTCTTATATATCTTTTAAAATTTGCTCGATAAAATTATTACCTATTATATTAAACTCTTCAAGTGAATGATTGATAGAAACCTTCTTTCTAGTATGCTACTTCCTTCTTATTGCAGTTGCATTAGATTTTTTATGCAAAAGCTTTTCAATTTCATGTAATCAAAATCATCTATGTTATTTTTTATAATCATCTCTATTTACTAGTTCATTAAGAATTTCCCCTAGTCATATCTGTGAAAAGTACATGATCTAGTTCTTTTCTCATTTTTTATAGTAAAACCTTTAATAATCAGGTCATTTGTCCACTTCTGATTTTATTGTGGCATCTAATACAAGATATTATTCTATGTCTGATTTCTGCCACATTTCTTTCCAATTTTCCTAGAAATTCTTGTCAAAGAACTCAAAATCTTATAAAAGTGAATGTTGAAAAAGGGGAAATG
>JAQQSU010017135.1:0-10774 GCA_028627135.1 Pseudochirops cupreus | reverse complement strand
TATATCATGAGCTCCCATGGTAAGGGTGATTTCTGGGGAAGTCAACGACATATCTGTAAATAGAAGGTTTTTATTTGTCAAAAGCTGATAAATAAATTAGAATTTAAGTAAATAATTTCTATATGACTAGAATCCATACAATATATCCTTGAGTAGGTATCTGGGTGTGGTAGAAAGAATGATAGTGTAGTAGTTAGAGCATCTGGGTTCTATTTCTCAGGCTGCCATTTAATGGCCTCAGATATGTAAACCCTCTCATAGCCTCACCTAAGGATCTATATATAGAGGGTTTGCAAAGACATATTTTAGAAAAGCAGATCCTCTTCCTTCTGGGTCTTCTTGGTAAGAATTGAAGGCCCTAGATAAGGTAAGATTTGCAAAGCTTCTGTTCTGACCTAAGCTACAACCTTTCTATTGGCCATTAAAGGGAGCTACACAGAGAATTGGGAAGGACTAGAAAGAGAAGAGGAAGAGGGGCTACACACAATTATAGACGAAGATCCCTGTAGAGAAGCCTAGGTAATCATATGGCAGTGAATCAAGACAATGCTTTAGTGTAGAGGACTTACTGGGCTAAGCTGATTGATATCTGGACTAAGACAATCATATGGTGTACAGGTTAGGTACAGGTCCCAAAAAATAACTTATAAATTAAGACAATTCTTCAGCATTTTCCTTTGGATTCTATAGTCATCTAAGCAAACACTATCATGCCATTGCAGAGTGTATGAATTCCACCGATATTTAGAAGGAATTTAGAGATACTTTAACTCAATGTCTCTACTTTACAAATTAGGAAACTGAGGCCCAGAGACATCACAGGATTCTAGACTTAGAGCTAGAAGGGACTGTAGAGGTTCTCTAATTGAACCCTCCCTCCCTCACTTAAAGATGGCCCAGAAAAACTAATTGATGTTTCCAAATAAGGTAGTGGGGACTAGAACCCACAGTCTACTGAGGGCTGTGTTCCTACAGTTCACTGCCCCTACTCTGGAAAATGGAATACCTGGTATTTTCCTGTCTTCTAAACCTTTCTTGAAAGGTTTTAAGAAGGCTAGAGATTTTATTACTATAACTATAAAGTCCACCTTAGTACTTTAAGGTCTATACAAGTCCTGCTTCCCTTATGACATGGAAAACTTTTAGATTCAGCTTTTATGTAATTTAGAAATTTTTAACCTGTCGCAGAAATAAGTACATTTACAGAAAAAGACTAGAGTACAGTTAGGTGGCTCAAGGGGGGAGTGCTGCAGTCAGGAAGACATGAGTTCAAATGTGATCTCTGGCACTTGCTAGACATGACCCTGGATAAGTCATTTAATCTCTGCCTTCCTCAGTTTCCTTGGCTGTAAAATGGAGATAATAATAGCACCCATCTCTCAAGGCTACGAAAATCAAATGAGATAATACTTGTAAAGTGCTTAGCACAGAGCCCAGCACATGGTGACTTAAAAAATCCTTATCCTCCTATTCTGCCATACAAGAAGACTATGAGGTAGGTATTATAAGTTTTCTTATTTACTATTATCTGGGGCAGCTAGATGACACAATGGATAGAGTGCCAGGCCTGGAGTCAGGAAGCCTCATTTTCCTGAGTACAAATCTGACCTCAGACAATAGCAGTGTGACCCTGGGCAAGTCACTTAACATTGTTTGCCTCAGTTTCCTCATCTGTAAGTTGGATCAGAGAGGGGAAATGGCAAACCAGTCCAGTATCTTTACTAAGAAAACCTCAAACGGGGTTACAAAGAATTGGACATGACTGAAAGGACTGAACATCAACATTTAATATTATCCTCATTTCACCACCGAGGAAATTGAAGCTCAGAGATGTTAATTGACTGTCCCATGGTCACACAGCCATATTTGAAAGGCAGAAGCAGAATTTGGACCAAGGTCCTAGTGTCTCATCTCTAGGTCTAGTGCTCTTTCTGCTACACAATGCCCTTTCTTATCACATGGGAAAACTAGATTCAGCCTTCATTTAATTTAAAAGTTTTCAGTGGACCAGAGTAAGAAGTACATTTACAGAAAAGACTAAAGGACAGGAATAGTATATTTAATCAGACTATATTAAAGTAAATTCAAGTATCGTCTGTCAGTTGTTCCTAGATATATAAGAACTTGTCGAATTTTGGTGGGGGAAAACATTTCAAGTTTTATGATGAAATAACAGATTGGAATGAAAAATGAAATCCAAACAACAGATGTGACAGCTATCGAGGGAAAAGGACAGAGAGATGTTCCAGCAATAGAGGTTACCTGAAGGTACAAAACGAGAACAAATTCATATATATATATCCTCCAAGCAAGATCCTATGATTGAAACATTTATAATAATAATAATTTAATTTTTCTTACGTATGTTAAAATGCAAGTGATAGATATAGGGAAGGGCAGTAAGAAGATACATTGGACAATATTGCTTAGAATGAAAAATAAGAGGGTTGAAAGGCTATAGAGAAACTTCAGGCCTATATATCATGAATACTTTGTTCAAGAAGAGAACTGGGACATATCAGACATGGTGAGAACCTAATAATATTACCAAAAAAATTAAAAGAAGAAGAAGAAATTTGCTTTATATGGACAAAAAGCAAATAACTACTAACTGGTGTATGAATTATTTCTAATATTGCTTTCTGTGTATAAAGTCAGATCACTGACTTGTTAGGGCTAAGCTAAAAATCAACATTAACTCTTGAGGAAGAATAAAAACGATATCTAGCACATAATCAAATCAGTTCTAACTGGATCTATTTAAACAAACTATCAAGACCGAAGATGAGAATGGATAAAGGACAAATATCACATTGGTCTATCCCCATTTTTCACGGAGTCTAACCACAGTAAAGGAATTGCAGCAACGAGGCCAATGAGACCTAGAAACCTTTTTCATCCACCAAATGTTTGCTCTTGCCATGTGGAGAGATTAGACAGCACTCGTTTAGAAGAGGGATCAGTGAACTATGATAGGTCCACTAGTAAAGAATGTTTTTAGAATTTTAAAGTAAAATTTGTATTTGAAAATGTTAAAAATCATTTTTATCAGAAATGTTGATGGATCTTTACTATTTCTCATCATAATTTTCTCCTTCCAGTTCCACCCTTAAATGTTCCCAATATGATCTATCTTAATTTGGTTTCAAACCAATCTTCCTATAAAATTCGTTTTATACACAGAAACACATACACACTCACAAAACTTCTCAAAGTTTTATCAGATGATACCCTAATAACCTTTTACTCCCTTCTTCCATAGGAAGTGAATATTCTAACCCCAAATAAGCTGATATTCTAATCCAAGGGCTGGCAAACAAGCAACAGGGAGTAGTTTGCCAGCTCCTGGATTAGAATATCAGCTCATTTGGGGTTAGAATATTCACTTCTTATAGAGAAAGATAGTGAAAAGTTAGTATAGTATCATTCCATAGAACTTTGAGGAGAGAGAGAGAGAGAGAGAGTGTGTGTGTGTGTGTGTGTGTGTGTGTGTATGAGATGTGTTTTTCAGAAAGATTGATTTGAAACCAAATTTTTCTTTTTAAGTCATTTTATTTGTGTCTGATTCTTCATGACTCTATTTGGCATTTTCTTGGCAAAGATACTAGAGTGGTTTGCCATTTCCTTCTTCAGTGAAACCACATTAATCCAGATCAGATTGAGAGTGTTTAAGGATGAAACTAGAAGGAGAAAAACCAAAGAATGAGAAATGGAAAAAATCCATCAACATTTCTGTAACAATCTATTTTCTCCATTAATGACAGTGGAATCACAGCATATTTGGATTTTAATATGACAGTACACAAAGAAGTAGATATTCACTAAAGGAAGTGAAGATGAGAACAGCTAAACCAGAATAAGAACTCCATGCTGAAGGTGACATTTTAAAGGGTATTTTGAGGGATCTATGTCCAAAACTTTTTAAAGAGAGGAAGATATCCCACAAGCAAAAAAAAAATCATGGATATTAATACTGTAAAAAAGAATAGGCATTGAGATACTTTCAGTAAATACTGACACACATATGCTCACTTTTTTATAATGGAAAAAAATTATGGGAACAATTGGGAGGCAGCGTGATGTTCTAGAAAGAACACAGAAAGATCCACGGATAAGGGAAGAATTGCTGACCAAAGAAGAGATAGAGAGCTGTACAAAATGTAAAATGGATAATTTTGCTTATGTAAAATTAAAAGTTTTTCCACAAACAAAACCAATGCACTTAAAATTAGAAGGAAGGCAAAAAACAGAACAAAAACTATTAACAGCAAGTTTCTTTGGTAAAGACCTCATCTCTAATGTATATAGAACACTGAGTCAAATGTGTAAGACTACAAGTCATTCCCCAATTGATAAATGCTCAAAGGATATGAACAGTCAGTTTTTGGACAAAGAAATTGAAGCTATCATAAGTCATATGAAAAAATGCTTTGAATCACTATTGATTAGAGAAATGCAAATTAAAGTAATTCTGAGGTACCACTTCAAACCTTTCAGACTGGCTAAAAGGAAAATGCTGAAAGTTGAAAGGGAAACCGGGACCCTAATGCATGTGGAGTTGTGAATTGATCCACCCATTGTGGAGAGCAATTTAGACCTTTGCATACCTTTTCATCCAGCGATGCCACAATTAGGTCTGTATCTAAGACAGAGAGGGAGAGAGAGACAGAGAGACAGAGAGACAGAGAGAGAGACAGAGAGAGACAGAGACAGAG
Source organism: Pseudochirops cupreus (assembly GCA_028627135.1). Lineage (NCBI taxonomy): Eukaryota > Metazoa > Chordata > Mammalia > Diprotodontia > Pseudocheiridae > Pseudochirops > Pseudochirops cupreus. Next base: position 6,059 of record JAQQSU010017135.1, on the reverse strand, counting down.
AGAGAGACAGAGACAGAGAGACAGAGAGAAACAGAGAGAGAGGGAGAGAGAGCAGGATGGTTTAAAAAAACATGGAAATACTTACATGAACTGATACAGAGTGAAGTGAGCAGAACTAGGAGAACATTATATACAGTAACAGCAATATTATACTATGAACAACTATGAATACTTTAGCTGTTTTCAGCAATATAATCAATGATCCAAGATAATTCCAAAGGACTAGGAAAATGCTATCTCTCCAGGGAGAGAACTGATTCATCTGAATATAGACCAAAGCATTCTTTCTTTCTTTTCCTTTGTTTCTTTCAGTTTGTCTTTTTGTTTTGTTCCCAGTTTTCTTCCACAAAATGACTAATATAGAAATGTTTTACATGATTGCACACATATAACCTATATCAGATTTCTCACTGTCTCAGGGAAGGGGGGGGGAAGAGAGGGATAGAATTTAGAATTCAAAACTTAAAAAATATGAATATTAAAATTGTTTTTACATGTAACTGGAGAAATAATAAAATATTTTAAAATAGGATTTTAAAACAATAGAGCACAGAAGTAGGAATCATAAGACCTTAATTTGAATCCTGACTCTGCTATATACTACCTGTGTGGACAAATCATTTGGTTACTTAAAGGAAAAAGAATTTGGACTCACATCTTAGATTACACATTCCTACAGCTAGATGAGAGATAAATATTAAAAGTCCAGAAAAGTTGGAAGAAAATAGAATGAAATATTTATGTGTGTAGAGAGAAGGTAAGTTTCTGTAAATTCAGCAAATGGAAGAAATTACTGGAATAAGATAGATGTAAAGATAGATGTGCTGGACTATATTAAAATTTTAAGACGTACATACAACTTCTGTTTTTATGTCATTTTTCAGTTGTTTCCAATTCTTTGTGTCCCTGTTTGGGATTTCCTTGGAAAAGATGCTTTGAGTGGTTTGCCATTTCCTTCTCCAGCTCATTTTTAAAGATGAGGAAACTAGGCAAACAGGGTTGAGTGACTTGCCCAAGGTCACACAGCTAGTACGTGTCTGAGGCCAAATCTGAACTCAGGAAGATGAGTCTTCCTGATTTCAGGCCTGGGATCTCTCCACTGTGTCACCTAGCTTCCATACATGCAGCTTCAAGTAATATAATTAAAAGAAATATCTGATTGATAAACTATTTACATAAAATATGGATGATTTAAAAACTGGCATCAAAATATATAAGGAATTTTAAAAGTCATGCTGATAGTTATGTACCCAATCTACAATTGTTGTTGTTGTGTTTGTTCTTTGTTTTCGAAGAGGACCTTGACATCAGGGAACTGATGACATGACTTTCAGTTGACTTGGATTTGAGTGAGGGCTGTGCAAGGTCATCAGTCTCACATTCTCCTCTGGAGCCATCTGCGTCCGGTGACCAGATATTCATCAGGACGACTGGAGGGAGCCAGTCTAGAACATCCAATGATGAAAGGATAAAAACAGACAATTGAAAATTTTTAATTTTTAAAAGTTTTAAAATTTGTAAGTATTACATTTCTTTCCTTCCTTCACTTCCCCTTTGCCCCCTTATGGTGGCAAACAACAACAAAAGCAAAATCTTTTCAATAAGCGTTCAAAGAATAGATAATTTTTTTTAAAAGGGCAAAACTAAATTTTTAATAGCCATTTAAAATGCTCTACCTTACTAATAGCTAACGATTGAGATTTCTAATCTTTGAGACTTCCAAAGTGTATTATAGAAGTTCTCTCATTTAATCCTCATAATGACCTTGTAAAATATGTGCCATGATTTTCCCCCATTTTATAGATGAGGAAGCTGAAATTGTGACTTGTGTCATTTGAGAACAAACTCCAAACTAAAAAAGGTTTTAGAAAGGATTTTAAGTTAATTCAGTAGAGAACAGAGCTAGAAAAAAGGTGGAACAAGTTGTCTCAGGGTTTTTGAGTTTTACCTTATATAAAGGTATAAGGTTTGTTGGCCATCACATAGATAATCAGGCAGTTTCCAGAAAAGGTCAGTTTCCAGATAAGGTTTATTTATTTATTTTTTTTGTAGAGGGGGGAAGGCAGGGCAATTGGGGTTAAGTGACTTGCCCAAGGTCACACAGCTAGTAAATGTCAAGTGCCTGAGGTCAAATTTGAACTCAGGTCCTCCTGACTCCAGGGCCAGTGCTCTATTCACTGTACCATCTAGCTGTCCCCAGGTAACGTTTCTGGAGATGTGTATTTAAGGATAAATATTCAATAAAATTTGATTGTAGGCAGAACAAAAGCAATTGGGGAACTCTAAACTCAGCTTTTTGGATAGAACCAAGACCTGGGTGGACCCAAAACAAGCACTCCAGCTTCCCTGGAAAGTCTCTGACTTCAGTATAACCTATGGTTTTAGGTTAGGCAATTATTAGCCATATAAAGTTAAGTTCGAACGATATTAATAAAAATAAAGTGTTTTGTCCCCCCTCCCCCCCCGCCCACATGCATATACTTGCTCAGGATTTTATAATTAGTGAATATCCAAGGCTGGATTCAAACTCAGAACTTCTACTATGCCACCTAGCTATCTCAAAGGTTCAACCTCTCACTCATCAAATTCACAAAAAATAATTAGAGAAACAAAATTCAGTGCTGGTGAGTTGTAAACAAGTGAATATGTCCAGTCATCACTGGTAAAATTACAAATGTATAGAATCTTTGTGGAAAGCAATATGGCCGCCCACAATAAAGGCTACAAAAATAATCATACCCTTTGACAAATTCTTTGTTTGAACTATATCCTTACAATGCCATCAAAAACAGACAAGAGTTATCCGTTCACAGATTTTCATGGTGCAGTATGTATAATTGCAACCAAACCAAACCTGGAAGTGACCCTGCATGTCCAACATATAAAAATATTGTAAAATAAGTTGTGGTGCATTAGTGAGATGGTACAGTGGTTAGAGCATTGGATTTGGAATGAGGAACTTTGTGGGTATAAATCTGGCCTCAGACACTGGCTGTCTTACTGGGGGCCAGTCACTTAACCCAATTTGCCTCAGTTTCCTCATCTGTAAAATGAGCTGGAGAAGGAAATGGCAAACTACTCCAGTATCTTTGCCAAGAACACCTCAAATGGGGTCATGAAAAGTTGGACATGACTAAAAAGACTTAACAACACCACCAACAACTAGTAAAGTGGGATACTATAAAACAATTAAAATGGACAAGTAAGCATGAGGAATATAAAGAAATCTGGGAAGACCGCTGTGAAATAGTACAAAATGAAAAGAGCAGAATCAGAAAAATGGCATATATACTATGATAACATGAGGAAGGGTAATTAATAATGAATGGACAGAGAATTTTAACGTGTTATGTTGCTTTATGGATTAAAATCCACTGACATGTAAACAGTTATTAAATACAGGTATTCGTATTAATCATTATTGTTGTTTTTAAATTTTAGAAAAAGCTCTAGGATTTTTAGCAGATGGAGAACTCAACATGAGTCAACCCAAAAAACTAATGTGATCTTGCAGCATTAAGCAGGATAAGGTGTTCTGAATTTATAGCTATAGTTACTTTGCCATGGTCAGACCACATCTAAACTATTGTGTTCAGTTCTGCATGCCAGACTACTGAAAGGACATGAATAAATTGGAGAAAATCCCATAGAGGTTAGGATGGTGAAAAGCTTCAGCCTCTTTTGAATGCAAATTGAAGGAACTGGGAATCCTTATCTTAGAAAAAAGAAATTTTGTTATTCAGTGATTTCCAGCTCTTTGTGACTCCATTTTTGGGGGGTTTTCTTGGCAGAGATACTAGAATGGTTTTGGCATTGGCAGTCTCCAGCTCATTTTGCAGATGAGGAACTGAGGCAAACGGGGTTAAATGGGTCACAAAGCTAGTAAGTGTCTGAGGCTAGATTTGAATTCATGAAGAGGAGTCTTCCTGATTCCAAGTCCAGTGTTCTAACCATTACACCACCTACCTGCCTAGAAAAGAGAAACACTGGATCATAATAGCTCTCTTCAGGTATTTGCATGGTTGTGAAGCAAAAGATGAGTTTAACTTTATGTGTCTCAGCTCAGAAAGCAGAACAATGAGCAATGAGTAGAAGCTGAAAAGAGAAGAGGTATCCAAAAACAGAAGGAATTATGTTGTGAGGTAATAGGTTCCCCATCACTGAAGGTCTTCGACCAAAGGCTAGATCAATTGTTACTGGAATGTTGTAGAGCAGAGCCTTGTTTAATTGCAATTTGGACTAGATTCCTTTCCAACTCTGAGATTGTATATTACAAAACTGGATGAAAAATATAATAGTAAGGAGCAGTAATTCATAGGAGAAACTAACCAAGGAGAATGCAGAGATAAAAGCCATGGTCGCAGAATCTCAGAACTGACTATGAGGTAGTGGTTTCCCATTCGCTATAGGTTTTCAAATGGTAGGATGACCAAAAATGTCATAAAATGGATTTCTGCTAAGGTATAGTTTGGTCAAGAAGAACTCTGTGGTCTCTTTCAACTGAGATTTTGTGATTCAATTATTTTAGCTATCAGCTATTCCTACTGTTTCATTTTTAGGATAGATTAATGAAGCCTGAGAGAGTTGAAATGATTTCCTCACCGTCATGCAACTACTTAGTGCTGGAAAGAGGTATAGAAGTCAAGATTTTTATTCCGAATTACAGGAAGGGAGATTAGATAGAACACTGGGAGGATCTCACTTCCTGAAAGATAATAAAAGAAAACTTAAAGGCTTTCAAGTCTTGGAGATGACAGCTATAAATACTAAATCAGCATTTTAGCTCAATCTCCAGCATTTCCAAAGGATAAGACTTTTAAAAACACAGGAAGATTTAGATTATAATGGTAGTACTTGAACCCTTAGAGGCAGAAGCAAATTAATCTTTTACCATCTGCCCACTTGACCACCCAGCACTAAACAGGAACGTATTTCCAAGCCGATTTCCCAGAAGTGTCTCTTTGGAGTAACAATGATGTCTACAGGGTAAAACATTTAAATTAGTTGAAGATTTACATCATTCTTAGTGAAGCTGTTATCCTCAGGCAATGACCTAACATCACAGATGCCTCATTCACTTAGGAACAGTTTGGCCATATGTATAGTTCTTACATTTGCATGGGAATTTGGGACTCTGTACTTAAGTATTTTGCATGGCAGAAAACATTGGCATAAAAACATTGGCTTCTTGTCACCCTCCACCTCAAACCTACTATGAATTTTAGGACCTTAATGGGGAAAAAAAAGACATAGGAAAGAGCTTTGAATGTACAGGGAATTTTGTTTCAGTCATTAAATTAGAACAGAGGACAAGGGCCCAATAAGGCAGGAAGAGATGTTTGAATTCTGAACAACAAAAACAGAAGAAAGGAGATGATAGAGAGTAAGGCTTGAGAAGTAACTAGCTTTTGGGTTCTAAGACCTTCTGCCAGACAACAGCTGAAGATAAGTTTCTGATTGCAGCAAGGCTTTGGCACAAATGGTGGATCCCAGTCAGCCCTTCCATTTCCATTAGCTGCTCTGTTTGGTTTTTTTTTTTTTAACATTGAAAGAAAATTGACCATTTATTAGGGCACAGAGATGTTGGAAACAAATATAAAAAGTCAGAAATAGTTCATACGGCTTTAACACATCATAATGCAAAAATAGAAATTGGCTCATAGACCACAAACAAAAGATATGGATGATACAATGAAAAGATACAATGAAATCCTAAATCATGAGAGAGTAAAAGAACAATCATAGAAACAATTAATAACTTGTAAAATAAAACAATGATGACAAAACATTACCAAAATTTATTGGATGAAGTTAATGAAGTCCTCAGGGGAAAAGTCATATCCTTATAGTCATACATTTTCTTATGATTTCTTTTCCATGTTTGTCTTCTCATGCTTCTTGTGCTGGAGTGTCAAACTTTCTTTTCAGTTCTGGTTTTTTCAGCAGAAATGTTTGAAAGTCCTCCACCTCATTGAATGACCATATTTTCCCCTGGAATACGATGCTCAATTTTGCTGGGTAGGTGATTCTTGGTTTTAATCCAAGCTCCCTTGATCTCC
>JAQQSU010017134.1:0-10774 GCA_028627135.1 Pseudochirops cupreus | reverse complement strand
TGGGTATCTTGGCCTACAGGAGAGTAGGGGTGAAGGGGATGAGAGAGGGGAGGATAGAAGGGAGGGCAGGTGGGGGGGGAGGGTTGTTAGAAGCACACACTTCTGTAAAGGGACAGGGACAAAGTAGAGAATAGAACAAGCAGGGGGTGGAACAGGAAGGAGGGAAATATACAGTTACTGGGGTAGGGAGATCCATCTTCCCCTAAAGGAAAGTCAGAGGGGTGATGGGGGAAGATATAGGAGAGAGCTGATTAGGGGAGGGAGTATACAGTGGGATTGCTGTTTTGGGTTGGTGGGTAGGGAAAAGACAGGGAAAAAATTGTAAATCAAAATCTCAAATTTCAAAATAAACAAAAGAAAAGATGGGCATACTTAGACTGGAATTATGAAAGACTTCTTTTGAGTTTCATGTCACAAATCTACTTCACAGACTAATGATAACAAAACAAGGTAATTTAAAAAGTTGATGTTTGCTACAAATATCTTAAACAAATATATTCTCCCATAATATTTGAGAGAAAGTATAAAAACAATCCTTGACTTATATTTAGCATCATGCGTGGTAGCCAATGCATATTAAGAATCATAGGAGGCATTATAAGATGACAGCACTGTTGAAATGCAAAATGGATAATTTTGATTATTTTAAATTAAAAAGTTTTATATACATAAAATCAAATGTATCCAAGAAGAAAAAGGATGCAGAAAACTTGGAGAAAAAACTTTAATGGACAATCTCTCTGATAAAAAGGGTTGGAATACTGCTGTGATACAGGAAATGAGCTGATTGATTTAGGGGGAAAAAAAGGGAAATATTTGGACCTATAGAAGAAGATGCTATCCACCTTCAGAGAAACAGATGTCAAGTGATAATAATTCATAGTATGGTCATATATGTGTGTGTATTTGTTTATAGAAAAATATGTAAACACATAGATACATACATATACTATATATTTTCATGTTTAATTTTAGCCTTTTTTAGGGGGCAGGAAGAGAAAAAGTAAAAAGTGCACAGCAGAGAGCAAAGAAAACCTACAATGAAGCAAAGAACAGCTGAGTAGCTTTGAAAACAATGTGTGGTATTTATTATATAGGTTTTCTTCGAATGGAAATTTATTGTTTCATATTGAATCTCATGTTCAGTTGTGTACATGGAAATATTCTTTTTTTTCTTTTCTCATTTTGTATTTAAGTTTAAAATGAATAAAAAATAAAAATATAAAAAAGGGAAAAAAGAATCATAGGAGGAAAGTTGAAGTTATCAAATAAAACACCTACAGAGTAGTATTTAAAACCACCATGATAGAAGTTACTTGAGAAAGCTGTTGAGTTGTAGAAAGGCTGAACAGAAAAATCAGAAGATCACATTAGATGGTAACCACAAGAGAAAATTTGAATGCCATATTATTCAATAGAGCCAGCAAAAAGAAAACAGAAGTATATTAAAATTCTAGATTTCCTTAATTATCAATTCAAAGCAAAAAGTCCAAAAAGACAACAAATCTCCATCATACAAAATGACCAGGATTCTTTTTTTTTTTCATGCAAAGTTTTGACAGAAAAGAAATGGGTCTATTCTCTTTTCTAATAATATAATTATTATAAGATATATGGCTGTGGAATTCCATCTGATGCTAATAGTAATAGGAACAAAAATAACAACAGACATTTTATGTGGTGTTTTAAAGTTTATAAAAGTCTTTCCACTTATTAACTCATTTAAGCCTCACAGCATGGTAGACACAAAAAGAATATTGAATTGATAAGAATATTTCCTAAAATGCACTCCCACAAATCAGATAAATCACGTATAATTTCTAAAAAGATTATGGAAAACGCTTAAACCAATTAAGTTCGTGGAATTTGGGTGCTTTGGTGAAAATAGATTGTGTTTGATAACTCTAGGTGAGGTTGTACTTCCTTTTCAAGAAATAAAAAAAAATAGAAGAACTGTATTTAAATACCATTGTGATTTTGAAACTAACAAAGATGCTAGAGAAATAGGAAAAAGCACAGAGCAGTTGTCCCTCATAACTACTCCAATGAAGACCTGGTGGGAACACTAGACTAAATTATGATTGGGAAATCAAATTAAAAATCACAATTAGTCATTTTTCTAGCCCAGGTCAGCATGGGGAAATAACAGAAGTTGGCAGGCAGTACAAGGAGGGCACCTTGCTGATCTAGGGCTTATGGTTATCTACCATGGCAAGAAGAGTTTCTAGGATAGTCTTGACACTGTGCAATAGGAAGAGGAGCCAACTGACAACTCTGTCTCTTATTCTCTAAAGCTAGGTCATAAGACCCAGTTTAGACTGAGCAGAGCCTCTGAAATTATGGGTAACTGACCAGGGCATGAAGTGATACTGGGTAAGGATAAGGAACAGAAGAGAGCAGCAGCTCCATAGCTCTGACCCTAGAGCAGGTTCTTGGATTTAGCCTTTGGCCTCATCTAATGCTTTCAATTGGGAGACCAGGGCAAAGAAGTCAAACCTCTCAGCTAGTTGAAAGGGACTAAGGTCCATAGAAATCTACTGGAACTCCAACCAGGGACAAGCCTATAGTGGTGTCACCCTGATGAGACTGCAAAGTTTAGATCAGAAGGCAACCATCAGAATTTGCTCTAGATCAGGCTACTTTGGGCATTCCTGAGATTCCCTTGAGATTCTTGAAGTACACAGCACTCAGTATGCAAAGAAGTCAGCATCAGGACTTGAGACTACAAAATGAAGCTAGGCTCAGACATTCCTTCTAGAAGTGCAAAAAGACTGCCTTTAATACAAAATCTCTATTCAGGATTTAAGGAAGAATGAGTAAACAAACAAAAAAGATTCCAACTACAAAGAGCTATTAAGGCAACAGAGATGCCAAAGATGCAAGTGTAAAAAAAGAGAATGACTCCAAAACCTCTGCAAGCAAAACCTCAAAGAAAAACACAGCTTGGACATAAGTTAAACTAGAATTCCTGGAAGATGAAGCAATAATTTTTTAAGAGTTTAAAATGATTTTTATAAATGAAAGTAGAATGCTAGGAGAAAGAATTGGAAAAAAATTATAATGTTTGCAAACCCAGAAAAATTTTCATTTAAAGAAGAGACACTGAAGTAGGATTCTGTGAAGAACTGGGTTCTCAAATGCTATACCAGCAGAATGCAAACTACTAAGGTTTCTCCCAGGTTGTAAAGTCTTTGAATGTGCACCTAATAGCAGACTGTGCCCACTTTCCAAAGATTAAGCTTAGCTAAACACAGAGAGACTCGTTCCTTGAAGGCTGAACACTTGGTCATTGATGGCCACTAGCCCTGTGTGGCCACCTTCTATTAACTTCAGGGATAGTGACAGAGTGAGCAGAAAAGGGGACAGAGGGATAATACTAATTGCACAGCTTTTAGACCATCCACAAAAATTAACGAACAAAATGGATTCTCTATTTTGTAAATGGTCTATTATCCTTCCAGTGTCCCAGTTTCACAAACCATGTCGTCCTTGCCTTTTCTAATAAGAAAGTCAATAGACTTCACATGTACAACCAGTTGCAAAATCTTGTCATTTTTATACACACATATATGTATTATGTATGTACCTGAAAGAGGTAGAATATACACACATACCCACATATACCTGTACACAAATACATATATTCCTTTCTCTTTCACACTAGCTCACATAGCTACAATGTCAGTAGATTGTCCTTATCAACTCTCATATGAACTAGTGCAATAGTCTTCTAATTATTCTCCTTGCCTTAGCTTCTCCCTACTCCAATCCATCATCAATTTACCTACCAAAGTGATTTACAAAATACTTTGCATATCCTGTCTAATGATCCTCACAGCAGCCTTGTGAGGTAGTTACTATTATTATCCATGTTTTACAGATGTGCAGAGACTGAGACAGGATTAAGTCACTTGTCCAGGGTTGCACAGTAAGTGTCGGCAGAATTTGAACTCAAGCCTTCCAGGTCTTTTTTTTATCCCTACTGCCTAGCAAAGTACCTGGCACATCACAGGTGATTAATGAATGTTTGTGGATATATTGATTGATTTCATACTACAAGGCCATTATTCTAGCTACACTAAGCCACCTAATAGCCTAAATAAAAGAGGTTAGCAGAGGAAGGAGAAAATTACTCTCAAAATTTACTCACATCTTTTTTTTTCTTTAAGTAGAATTAACTCTAGGTTCAAACTAGATAACTATACTCAGATACAGAATGAATTTAAGGAATTCTGCATCTTTTCCAGATAGTTTACAATATTGAGCTGAATCTAATAAGATGCAGCTATAAATGTAAAATCTTATTCTTGATTTTGAAACTTCAACTTAGCAAGTACCAGATAGAAGAAGTGTGGCTAGGAAGTAGTTCTTTTGATTAAAATATGGCATTTTAGTATACTTCAAGCTCAATAGTATGACAATGGTCCAATATGGGTTCCTGAAGAGGATAAATGTACAAAAGCTGGAAGGGTGCTGAGAGTTCCACTGGATACTCCCCTGATCAGACCATATATGGAGTATTGTTTCCAATTCATGACACCATAGTTTAGGAACCCTCTCTCCCCCTCCCCCCCATAAAGAAAGGACCAGAGCAGGGTAACCAAGATAGTCAGGGACCTCATGTCATGCAATTTGAACAGTTCATATGATCTGAGAATCATAGATTTAGAGTTTGGAAGGATCTTAGAGGTCGTCTAGTGAAGGGCAACACCATTTTATAGATGAGGAAACTAAGATTCAGAAAGTTTCAGTGACTTTTTTAGATTATACAGTAAGCTGGAGAGGGAGAGCTCCTTCCATTTTATCATGCTGCCTTTTTAGTTATTGAAATTGGGGCTGTTTAGCATTAATAAGGGAAAGTATATGTGATACCTTTTCTTTTCTTTTCTTTTCCTTTCTTTCCTTTTCTTTTCTTTTTAAACAAATATCATCTCATTAGATCTCTACCAGAACTTTTGGGGGTAGGTGCTATTATTATCTTCATTTTATGGTTGAGGAAACTGAAGCAAGCAGAGGTTATGTGACTTGCAATACAGCAGGCAAACATCTGAATCTGGATCCAAACTCAGGTCTTTTTTTTAAAATAAATTTTAGTTTACAAATTTTATAAATTTTTAGTTTACAACATTCATTTCCACAAGATTTTGAGTTACAAATTTTCTCCCCATCTGTCCCCTACCCACCACCCCAAAACATGGATCAGACTGAATACCCCCTCCCCCAATCTGCTCTCTCCTATATCCTTCCCCTGCCCCGCCTCAGACTTTCCAGTAGGGCAAGATGGATCTCCATATCCCAGTGCCTATGTATCTTATTTCCCAGCTGTATGTAAAATAATAACAATAATAATAATAACATTTTTTAAACATTTGATTTTAAAACTTTGAATTCCAGATTCTTTCCCTTCTTCCTTTGTCACCCACCCTTAGTGGGAAGATAAGCAATTCAATATAAGTTGTACATGTGTAGTTACCCAAATCATTTCCATAGTGGATATATTGTAAAAGACTCACTCTATTTCCCTCCATCCTATCCCGCCTCCCACTTGTTCTATTTTCTACTTTGACCCTTTCCCTTTTCAAAAGTGTTTGCTTCTAACTACCTTCTCCCCCATCTGTCCTCCCTTCTATCAACCCCTCCCCATCCCTTTCCCCCCTACTTTCCTGTTGGGTAAGATACCCAATTTAATGTGTATGTTATTCCCTCCTTAAGCCAAATTCAATGAGAGTAAGGTTGACCCATTCCCTTTTGCCTTCCTGTTCTTCCCCTCCATTGTATCAGTTTTCCCTTGCCTCTTCTATATGAGATAATTTACCCTATTCTGTCTCTCCCCATCTCCTCTGAACTCAGGTCTTCTTGACTCCAGATGCAGTCCTCTAGTAGCAATTGAACCACTGCGGGTGGAGGGGTGGAGGGGTGGAGGGGAGCAGCATAATAGCTATTAACAAGGATTTGAAGGACTGACATGTAGATAAGGGTTGTGCTTGATTCCAGAGAGCAAAAGTAGGAGTAATGGGCAGCCAAGGTCATGGGCTCCCACCGAGGCTAGGCCTCGGAGAGCAGAGCAGGTGGGTCCTCCCGCCTCCTGTCCTGCCCAGCCTTGCGGTGGGGCCCCCTAGGCCTCTGTGCGTCCTGGCCTCGATTAGGCCGCTCCTTCCGGCAAGGGCGCCCCGGAGGCGTGCGAGAAGCGCCATGTCTCTAGTCGCCTACGTCAGCAGGGAAGAGAGCGAGCCTGACGAGGCGGAGCCCGAGGAAGAGGCGGCCGACGCGGCCCCGGCAGCTGGACCCAACCTGGGGGTACTCTTCGCCTCCCTTCCCCCGCCTGCCCTGCTGCCTCCACCACCCCCCAGCTGCTGCCCCCAGCCTTTCCCCCGCCACTGCTGCAGCCCCCACCCCGGCTGCCCTTGGGCCTGAGTGGCTTCCCCCCCGCCCCCGGGGGAGTCTGGTCGAGGCCGCGGGTTGGGCGAGGTGCTGGGGCTGGGGCTGCCCCTGCCGCGGGGGGGGGGGGGGGCTCCAGGCTTCAACCTGCCACCTCCGATTGGGGATGCCGGGCCCCCTCTGGGGCTCCCCAAGCCAAAGAAGAGGATACAGAGCTGGTGCGGATCGCGGCCCCAGGGAGATTCAGATTCAGAGAAAGATGAGCCTACAAAGAAGAAAACTGTTCTTCAGGGATCTGGTGAAGGGACAGGTTTATCAGCTTTGCTTCCCCAACCCCAAAACCTGACTACAAAAGAGACTAACCTATTGCTCTTGCCCTATGCTTTCTCTCGAAAACCCACTGATGGCTCTGCCAACACCAAGCTCTCCAAACCAGCTCCCAAGACCAAATCTACTTCTTCTACTTCTTCCTCTGCCCCTTTTGTGGGTGCCACCACTACTACCCCATCACCTTCAGCCATCAAAGCAACTGCCAAGAGTGCTGCCCTCCAGGTGACAAAGCAGATCACACAAGAGGAGCATGACAGTGATGAGGAAGTAGCACCTGAGAACTTCTTCTCCCTTCCAGACAAGGCTGAGCCTCCTGGAGCTGAGCCATACCCTTACCCTGTCCCTGCTGCTTGTGAAGAGCCACCCCCAGGCACAGAGCCAGATCCCACTTTTCAGGAAGATGCAGCCAATGCTCCCCTTGAATTCAAGATGGTGGCTGGCTCAAGTGGGGCTCCCTGGGTACCTAAGCCTGGGGAGGACTACAGCAGTCAGCCCTACAACCAGTTCCTTACATGTGGCGACACTAATGCCACTGGTGTTTACTATCAGGATTGTTGCAGTAGTGGCTACTATCCTGAGTCTGATCCAGCCTTAGCTCTTCTCCCCTCTCTCCCCCCAGGAGATTTCCCCAGACGCCTCTTTCATTGATGATAAAGTGTTCAAGTGACTTCAGGGCAACAGGAACTGAGGAAGGGAGGAAACTAACTTTGTGGATATTAAAGGGGATGACCAGCTCAGCAGGGCCCAGCAGTGGATGACCAAGTCCTTGACAGAAGAAAAAACCATGAAGTCATTCACTAAGAAGAAGGGTGAGCAGCCAATAGGCCAGCAGAGGCGAAAACACCAAATCACATATCTGATTCACCAGGCTAAGGAGTAGGAGTTGGAGCTGAAGAATACCTGGTCAGAGAACAAGCTCAGCCATTGGCAGACCTAAGCCAAATATGGATTCTAGGCTTCTGTAACTGATTTCCTCAAGGATCTCGTCTTCCCCTTTACCCAGTAGCAGGGGACCTGGCCCTGCCCTTCTCAGCTAACATCTTGGGAGCTCCAGAAGTTCTAAGTCCAGGACCTTTTTTCCTAGGGCCCCAGCCATCACCTTCTTGAGAAGGAACACATTGGATTTCATTTTCTTAAAAAAACTTAGAAAATACAAAAAAAAAAATCTAGGAGTAATGAAGATTCACAAGAGTCAGTTTCATTCGCTATAAGGTAAAATATCCCTAACAATTAATTTTTCCAAAACCAAAATGAGCTCCCTCAGGAAGGAGTGGTCCCACATGGTGGGTGGGTTGTAGCATACATAGATTATTGTTCAGGAATGGGTTGGACTAAATAGCCTCTGAGATTTCTTCTCATTCTCAGATTTTTATGCACAAAATTATCTCAGTTAATTCATTAAGTTTAGAAAGGTTGAAACATACCCTGATTCTCTCCCTAAATCTTTATATTCAATATAGTTGGGTTCAATATCATGTTAAAGAAATGAACAAGTATAATAGAATCAGTCTGAATTTGTGACAGCCAGTTGTTAAATTTTCAGTGTGAGCATTTACACCTCAGAAATAAGGGAATGTTACAAACCAGGGCTTGATTTATTTCTTTGTTGACTGTCTATATAAGAAAATGGTGGAGGAAATGTTAATAAAGTAAATTAAACTTAAGAGTGTATCATAAATATACTTTTTTGAGAGCTTATTGTTAAATATTTACTAGAACCTGAATAAATGTATACTACTTCTACATGACTTCCTACATTTTGAATATTTTGTTCTCGGGAAATGTATATTATTCTCTCTCTTAGCATATCAAGTTCATGGAAAAATAAGTAGTATACTAGAAGGAAACTAACAGGGATGGTGCAAGTCAACTCTGGTATTTTTCAGCTATGAAGCAAATTGCTTCAATAGGATACAATTACGCTTACAACTAGACCTATCTCATCAGGATATGAAATAGAACATTGTGTGCCTAAAATGATGAAAGAGCATAAAATCCATTTTGTTCTGATGAACTGAATGTGTCCATTTAGAAGGTGCCTCTGCACCCTGGTCTAATCTTTTAGATTTAAGATGAGTACAAAATTAGCTAATTCTCTGCTCAGAAATTTATAACAAAGTCCTGAGAAATGCAATATGGCAGACATCTGGGTAGAAAAACATTTTGTGCCCTGAGAAATTCGTTGGATAGTCATGAGATTTAAAGCCTGAAGGGACCTTAGATACTCTACTTTTCATTTAGTTTACTTGTACTTCATTTACAACTGAGACCCAGAGTGGTTTTGAATTAATCAAGTTCACAATCTATTAAGTAGTAGATTTGGAATTTCCAAATTTAGTTTTCATTTGGTGACTGAGGGACCAAGTTCTCCTGAAGTTCCTTTTCTTGAAACAAATAGATAAAATCTTTGTGCATTATTTTTCTTCATATGTAATAGAACATCATATAAACATTCTTGCTAAAATATGTTGTAGGTATTTAATAATAATAATGATGGCAATAGTGAGGTCACAAGGAGTTCTTCACATTTAAAGACAAAATCACTTGACAACCATCAGTTGATCATCTACTTTGAAGTCTTCCCCATCTTACTATTCACATCCCTTTGTCTTGTTCTCTTTGTGATGCAAAAACACACATGTATCAGAAAATTGGTAGAAGAGTCAGGCTGACCCTTGCATATCCTGTAGTGCAGTTCTTTTGATGTGAGGACAATTTAATTCTGAAATCACTGAAGTTCCTATAGATATCATATCTCAGTTTCACCCTCATTTTCAACCTTTGGCCCCTGGTAACCTTGTGGGATGATCTTCAAATGTCCTTGCTCAAATGCCAGTTTCTATATGAAGTATCTCTGATGGAGGCAGGATAGAGTAATGGAAAGATAGATAGATTCCTACCAATTCTTTCCTCTAGAATTATTGTTTGCAGTAATATTCCTTTTTGGAAATCTTTAGAGTTACTCTCTCTCTCTCTCTCTCTCTCTCTCTCTGTATATATATATATATATTTTTTTTTTTTTAAATTTAATTAATTAATTTATTTTCTTGTTTACATCACTCATTTCCACGAGATTTTTAGTTACAAATTTTCTCCCCATCTTTCTTCTACTCACCACCTCAAAACAGCCATCCCACTGTATAGCCCTTCCCCCAATCTGCTCTCTCCTATGTCCTCCCCCATCACCCCTCAGACTTTCCAGTAGGGCAGGATGGGTCTTCCTACCCCAGTGCCTATGTATCTTAATTCCCAGTTGCATGTAATTAATAATAATAATAATTATACATACATATGTATATATATTTTTAACATTTAATTATAGAACTTTAAATTCTAGATTCTTTTCCTTCCTCCCTCGTCACCCACCCCCACTGGAAAGACAAGCAATTCAATACAGGCTGTACATGTGTAGTTATGCAGAACATCTCGACAATGGAAATATTGTGAGAGACTGATTGTATGTCTCTCTTTCCTATCCCCCCACACCCCCGCCTTGTTCTATTCTCTATCCTGTCCCTGTCCCTTTACAGAAGTGTGTACTTCCAGCAACCCTCCCTCCCCACCCTCTCCTCCCCTCCATCATCTCACCTTTCATCCCCATCCCCTTACTCTCCTGTGTGGCAGGATACCCAGTTTCGAGTTTATGTCATTCCTTCCCTAAGCCAAATTCAATGAGAGTAAGGTTGACCCATTCCCTTTTGCCTCCCTGTTCTTCCACTCCATTGTAACAATTATCCCTAGCCTCTTCTATATGATATGATTAACCCCATTCTGTCTCTCCCTGTCTCCTTTCATTCTAATCCTTGCTCACCTCAGAATTTCACCTTTAAAGTATCTTCCCTTCCTAGTCAATTGATCCTGTGTCCTCTATGTATACATATATACACATACTCAGTTAAGTATTCATATGCATATATAAACATTCCTATATAGACATATGTGTATGTATACGTATATATACATTTGTATTCTCTTCACCTATCCTCATACTGAGAAAAGTTTCATAAGTTACAATTATTGTTTTTCCATGTTGGCATGTAAATAGTTCAACTTTGATAAGTTCTTT